>WNLO01000006.1:0-101861 GCA_021398005.1 Sporothrix luriei
AATGGTAATAAAAATAATACCATTTTATAGAGAAAATTCAGGGCTTTAATATAGTTATAAATATATAACTAATAACTACTATAGTACTACAGTAGTACTACAAGTCATACTATTACTACTCTTTACTACTATAGTAGTAGTAAAATACTACTACCAGTAGTAATCTTCAGTACTAATACTACTCTTTTTACTACTGTAGTACTGAAAATCCAGTACTACTACTAAAATACTACAGTAGTATAGTAGTACTAATTCGCAACCCTGACTCCCTTAGTCTTGAGGCAGGGGTGTCCTGTCTTCGAGAGGAGGGGACAAGAGGGGACGAGGGCGCAGAAGACGACAACGGGTCCCATAGGTCCAATAGCCTCTGGAAAAAGACATGCATCTCCTGGACTCCTGAACTCCTGAAATCCGGGATAAGAACCACAGCCAATTGCCTCCTGAGCGGCTAAATAAGAAGGAATGGTAGGACACTCAGACACGGAGGGGGGTACAGTCGTACTTGCCTCTGAAGAGGGTAGCAGTGGCCGGCTGGAACACTGTTCCTTCTCGCCCAGAGGCAAGCAGACCGTTCCGAGCGGGCAAGTGCAACCCAACTTGAACGGCCGTAAGGAAAAGTCAAAGGCGAGGCGAAAGGGGCAGCTAAAGATCTGTCCCAGTGGCTACAGGGGCAAATGCGCGTGTTTCTAGTGGGCTGTGGCTGTCAAGGCGGGGTGAAATCGAAAGAAGGCTCTGCCCAGAGCGATACCGCCCAAATGCTCCCCAAAAGCCCACCAAAGCTCTGCCACTAAGCAGCCTTATCAACTATCGCGCTCACGTGCAAGATCGAATATCCTCAAGGACCAACACCAGACGACCTCCAGTATAACGATATTGCGAGGAGCGGACACCACCACCTCCACCAGCACGATACCCCAGTGCGGCCTTCCACACACACGTCGCCTCTCAATCCGGCTCTTGGGCTCTCCCTCCGGACAGCTACACCCCCACACCGCTCAAGTACGCCTCTCGGCCTACCGAATTGACCGCCGCCGCCATGGAGACCGAAATCCGGGCTCTCATCCCCAACATCGACCCGGTCGTGTCCGAGTACTCCGTGGGCTACCTCACACATGCGTCGACCACCTGGTCCGGTTCCGGCGACGATGACGACGAAGCGGGCGGTGAGGGCGACTCATCTGCCCCGCTGGCCGAGGCCGCCGCCGCCGTTACAGAGCTTCTGCTGTCGGCCGCGGGCGACTCGGAGAATGCTGCCGCGCGCGAGCGCATCCACCAGCTCGTGATGAAGTGGGTGGAGAAGTACGCCGCAGCCGCGGGTGGCAATGCCCTGGGCGGTGGCGCGTCGACCGTGCGGCGGCTGGACCAGACCTTCCAGGTCAGCGCCCAGCGCAACATGTCGTCGACGCTGGCGGTGGCGTCGGGCGGCGTCGATCTGGAGTCGGCCAACACGCGCAAGGTCGAGTCCAAGGTCGACAAGAAGAAGCTCGAAAAGGCCGAGCGCAAGATTGCGGCCAAGCAGAACAAGAAGACGTACAAGACGGTCGAGTACGAGGCGTCGCGCCTGCTGCACCAGCCCGACGCCGCACAGTCGTACGAGGAGTTCTACATGGCCGTCAACCCGCTGCAGCTGGGCCAGTCGGCGGCCGGCAAGCCCAAGGACATCAAGCTCGACAACATCGACGTCAACATTGCGGGCACGCGCATCCTGACGGACACCAACCTGTCGCTGGCCTACGGCCACCGCTACGGCTTGGTTGGCAACAACGGTGTCGGTAAATCGACGCTGCTGCGCGCCCTGTCGCGCCGCGAGCTGCCCGTCCCCACGCACATTTCCATTCTTCACGTCGAGCAGGAAATCACGGGCGACGACACGTCGGCCCTGCAGGCCGTGCTCGACGCCGACGTCTGGCGCAAGATCCTGCTCAAGGAGCAGGCCGAGATCACCGGCGGCCTGGCCGAGATCGAAGCCCAGCGGTCGTCGATGGCCGACACGTCCACGGACGCGACACGCCTCGACCGCGAGCGGGAGGCGCTCGACCAGCGCCTCGGCGACGTCCAGGGCAAGCTGTCCGAGATGGAGTCGGACAAGGCCGAGTCGCGCGCCGCCAGCATCCTGGCCGGCCTGGGCTTCTCGCCCGAGCGCCAGCAGTTTGCCACCAAGACGTTCTCGGGCGGCTGGCGCATGCGTCTGGCACTGGCGCGGGCCCTCTTCTGCGAGCCCGACCTGCTGCTGCTCGACGAGCCGTCCAACATGCTGGACGTGCCGTCCATTACCTTCTTGTCCAACTACCTGCAGGGCTACCCGAGCACCGTGCTCGTCGTGTCCCACGACCGCGCGTTCCTCAACGAGGTGGCCACCGACATCATCCACCAGCACTCGGAGCGCCTCGACTACTACCGCGGCGCCAACTTTGACTCCTTTTACGCCACGCGCGAGGAGCGCAAGAAGACGGCCCGCCGCGAGTACGAGAACCAGATGGCCGTCCGCGCCCACCTCCAGGCCTTCATCGACAAGTTCCGCTACAACGCGGCCAAGTCGTCCGAGGCCCAGTCGCGCATCAAGAAGCTCGAGCGCATGCCCGTGCTCGAGCCGCCCGAGACCGAGTACAGCGTCCACTTCCGCTTCCCCGAGGTCGAGAAGCTGTCGCCGCCCATCGTCCAGCTGTCCGAGGTCGCCTTCGGCTACAGCCCCGACAAGGTCCTGCTGCGCAACGTCGACCTCGACGTCCAGCTCGACTCGCGCATCGGCATCGTCGGCCCCAACGGCGCCGGCAAGACCACCGTCCTCAAGCTGCTCACCGGCCGCCTGCAGCCGCTGTCCGGCATCATGTCCATGCACCCGCGCCTGCGCGTCGGCTTCTTCGCCCAGCACCACGTCGACGCCCTCGACCTCACCATGTCCGCCGTCTCCTTCATGGCCAAGACCTACCCCGGCAGCACCGACGAGGACTACCGCCGCCAGCTCGGCGCCTTTGGCATCACGGGCACCACGGGCCTCCAAAAGATGGAGGTGCTCTCGGGCGGCCAAAAGTCGCGCGTCGCCTTTGCCTGCCTGGCCCTCACCAACCCGCACATCCTCGTGCTCGACGAGCCGTCCAACCACCTCGACATCGAGGCCATGGACGCCCTGGCCGACGCCCTCAACCAGTTCGAGGGCGGCGTGCTGATGGTCAGCCACGACGTGACCATGCTGCAGACGGTGTGCAAGAGCTTGTGGGTGTGCGACGGCGGCACGGTCGAGAAGTTTGCCGGCGACGTGCAGCAGTACAAGAAGCGTATTGCTGCACAGGCAAACGCGGCAGGTGTGGTACAAGCGCATTAAACATACAACATACAGTAGCTACGATTTAATAAAGCACAGTGCCTGCTCCTTTGTTCATGGCGTAGTTCGAAGTGATTAATACGTGTGTCTTCGGATGCTTTATTTTACTTAAATTTTTTAGTTTTTCAGTTTTTTAATTTCTAAATTTTACTTTCATTTTTTTTTTTTTTTTTTTTTTTTTCGTTCATCTACAGTCACATACATCGTAAATATCGCAGTGGTTAACCACGGTTCGAACGGACATTGGAACAACCTTACAAACACATGCTTTATCTGCCACGGGTAACGGAGACAGTCACATCATTAAGGCAAATGGTGTTGGACGGAAACGGTGGTCATATAGTTGCGATTAGTGCCAAGTGTATTTCAACCTGCACGAGAAGTAAGGAAATATTGAGGAGACTAAACTGACACTGGAATATTCCGCGGTCAGAATGCGAGGCACACGACACTCAATAAAGAAGGAGAAAAACAAATAAAACAATTAAAGAAACACGTTTCCGGCGAGGGGATCGACGGCCGTCACAATGAAGCCTGTCAGAATGCGTATACTACCCTCCCGTACTTATAAATCCCTTGCCTAAAATTTCAAATTTCAAGAACGAACTTTTGAAATCTCACGATCCTCCATCCTCCATTTTTTGAAAAGAGACAAAAAACAGCAAAGCAAAAACAAACAAATCATAATAATAAGAAACAAGAACGAAAGGAAAAAGTTCAGGTTCTCTCTAGTGACCGAGAGCCATCTTCTTCCAGTGGTCGCGCTCCGCTTCCAGCTTAGCAATCTTCTCCTCAAGCTCCTCCACGCGCATCGCCTTGCGCTCACGGGACTTCCGTGCGGCAAGGGTGTTGCGCGCCCGCTTCATGGCGACGATGTCCGACGGGTCATCGACAATGATAGGGGGCAGAGGCTTTTCCCGGCGTCGGGACGCATTGACGCCGGCTGAGGCAGAGTGCTTGTGCGAGGTGGAAGGGGAACGGGAGTGACCTGACGACTTGCGGCGACTGGGCGTTGTCTCCGACTCTTCAATCTCATCAACAGGCCGCGATGCGGGCGATGCCGGAACAGCGCCGGCCACGGGGCCTGCAGCAACCGATGAGGTGGTGTCCTGAGCAAAGAGGGGGAACCACGTGTCGTGGCCGCCCGCCTCAAAGTCATTGCCACCAAAGTTGGGCGACACATCGTAGCTGTCGCCATAAGGAGAGTCGTCAAAGTCCGACGGAGAGGTCAAGGACGTGAGCGCAGCCGAGTTGGGTGTCGACATGAACGGCTCCTGCAGGAGCAGGTCGTTCGGAGACACCGTGCCCATGTTGCTCGTGGAGCTGCTGGACACGCTCGAGGTCAGGTCATAGCTGGCTGCCATGGCGGGCGACGAAAACGAAGCACCGTCGAAGCTGACAGCCGCGAAATCACTGAGGCCTTGCAGGTCTGAAGAAGCAACGGACTGTGAGCTTGCGGTTCGATGCATATGCAGGGATTGTCTGTGCGCGGAGGGAGAGCTACCTTCAAGAACCATTTTGTTCGCAGGGATCTGCGGAACGCTACCGGTACTGTGGGGAAACGGCGGGACAGGAGGCCGGATCGAGATTGGCTTGTTCACAGCAACAGTGGACGATGGCGCAGAAGACGCGTAAAAGTGATTCTGCGTGGAAGGAGTGGAAGGAAACCGATTAGGGAAAGCCGTAGTAGACGAAATGCCAGGGCCTGCAGCGAATTGGAGGTGGGCGACACGCGGGTTCTGCAGAGAGGGCGAGGCAGAGGCAACCAGGTTGTGGGCGGCCTGGGGGAAACGCGGTTGCTGTTGGGTTTGCGGTGATGCGACAACTCCGTTGACGGCAGGATGCTGGACAAGACGATTATGTTGACGTTGCGGCTTGGCAGGTGAATCGAACAGAACAAAATCCGCTTGGGGGACGTTCAAATTGTTCTGAGGCAGTTGTTGATGCGCGGATGGAGCCGGCAGGCGGGAAGCACGGGAGGGAAGCCATGTTGACTGTGGGGAATCCGTTGTGAAGACTGAAAAGTCTTGAGGGGGAAATGTGGCGGTTGGGGAACGAGAAGAGCGTAAAAGCGGCTGCTCAAAGCTGACGTTCAGATCGACCTGGGGAGGAAGAACTGAAGGGGGGAGAGAGTTGAGAGTGGTTGTAAAGGGGTTGAAAAACGGGGAGTGAATTGGCGACGGAATTTTGTCGACGGTAGAGAGATTTGGGGGGAAAGGGTATTTAACGCATCTTGGCGGCGGCCTTTGGGCTGTTTGATATTGATGTTGGTGATGATGAAAGTTTTGGGGGTAAGGAAGAAAGAAGAGGAGGAAAAGAAAAAGACAGACAGAGGCGGGCGGGGCGATGTTTTGTATCAGGCAGCAACACGCAAAGAAGGCAGGAACAGCAACAGCAAGTGGCCAGTGGGCGAACGAGAAAAAGAGAAAGGACGACCAGGGGCACGGCAAGTCAAAGGGCGCGGCTCGCAAGTACTGTCGCTAACTGTGGGTCCTGCAGATTATGTGCGTCTGTCACCAAATGTCACCAAATGAGCAGGGGCAATGTGTTAGTGGCAGGACGCGAGGGGTACTTGCGCAGCGCGACGGGCGCAAAGAAAGAGCGTGTGAGTCACAGTTTTTCCACGCTAGTCCGTATGAAGACAGGGTGGATCGCGCTTTCCCGCTAGGCTGGCAGGACACAGCCCCGGCCGAGATAGCGGAAGCCGCCAGTTGCAAGGACGCAAGCACTGAAAGTCGCCCAAATTACACCGTAGATAACACTGGACTGGCGGGGATGAGCTTGAGCTTGCCCATGCCCATGCATTCTCGAGGAGGAAGGAGAACTGCATGCGATATGTCGAAGTAAGATTACGAGCTTCAACAGAGCCTCGTTTCTCTCAGCGGGCCGAGAGTCTCAGAAACGTGGGTAGCATTGCAGGCCATTGCGCCGCGGGCAAAACGGGCAGCGCTAGCGCTGTGCTAACCATCGGCGGTGCGCTGGAATGGGGGGTTTGCGAGGAAGGGGAGCCGACGTGGCGGAGACAGGACGAAAGAAAGAGCGAAGAGAAGCGCGAGAGGGCTGTATGGGTGAGACGTGGACACAAAGCACTGCAGGCATACCGAATAAACAGCCTGGAAATCAGGGCCCAGACCCCCAAAAGCTCTTAACTGCGCCTACATTAAGGTGCGGTCCCAGCGCTATCCTTCCGTCGTCCAGCCCCATACTTTGTAATTTCCCAAACGATTTTCTGTCCAAGGGCAAATTGCCCCCTTTCGCGGGATGGCCCCGTGTGAGTCATATCGCCAGTCCGGGGAGAAGAACGACTGCCCGTCCCTGGCGTCGATCTCTGCAGCACGCAGTCGGTTTTTGCATGCTGTTTCATCGAGCCCCAGCCTCACACTACCAGAGCCAACCCAAGCCTTTGGAAATATCACAGCAGCAGTAGCCCTCAGGTCTGTCACACATTCAGCGCATGTTGCTTTACGATGCATTTGTTCCGGGCTTTTACTGGACTCGACGGTGTCGTCGCCGTTTTGGTTGGCAGTGCCTCGGACCGTCGCATCTCATGGAGCACGGCGTCCTCGTGCTGTCGCCCTGAGATTGGCTGCCATTCCTGGCCAGAACTTTGCCGTCGACTCTGGGGCCTGAGACTGCTGACAAAAGCAAGTCGCCCAGACGTGGTTCTTATGCAGGCTAGCGAAACTTGTTTGCCCCAGGCTAAATGGCCATTTTGACGGAATAAAACAGAAAAACAACGAGAAACCCGAAAATGGAAAGGACATCTAGAGACGGGTTAAACACGAGGGCTTGATGGAGCAGACAATTCGACAGACGACGTTACAATGCTGCCACAGCCTCACAGAGAAGACACTACGTGTTTAGTGTCAACAGATACAGCTTGAAGTCAAGAACACAATTCCTTACCCATAGAAATGCACTTACCGGCTGCATTGTGTGTCCTGGGCGGATGTAGAATCTGGACTTTGCGTCTTGGAATGGATCCCTTACTCCGTACGAAGTAGGAGCTTTTCTGGTGGCACATAAATATCGCGCTCTCTTGCACAGCGGGCCGCAGTTCGTATACGATGTAGTCCCGCGGCCGTTTTGCCAGCCGGCGAAATTGTGGCTCGTTGGGGCACACTCTATTATGGCGCGCTTTGATATTGCGAGAGAAAAAAAGACTGCAGGGTAAGACGGAGGGTCTTCGTGCCTGCTTGTCTGCTTGCCAGACTTGCTTTCTCGCGTGCCTCTCGCACGTGCATTATTTCCGATTACTGATTCTCGCATTTCCATTTTGTTGTTGTACGGAGGACGGAGCGTGCTGTAATTACGGAGCACGAGTCGTGGATATGGAGATGTTTTCTTCTTCTTTTTTCTTCCTCTTCTTCTCCTCCCCGTTGCCCTAGCACCTATTGAATCCCAACGTCGTGCGAGTCCGCAATCATACGCCACAAGTGTTACTTTCCTGTCCTTCTCACATGCAAACCCACTGTGCCGGGACGTGCTCCTGTCATGCCCACGGCTCTCCACGATCCCCACTGCTGAATATTGCCCCATGCCGAGCACCGAACCCGACTGCCGTCTAACATCAAACGTCAAAAAACGTGATGGATTTCGTGTGCTCAGGCACGGGAACGGGATGGGGCTCGTCGGCGTACAAACGTATTTGACGCAGAAAAATCCGTAGCATCAAGAAATGTGAACATGGGACCACATGGCGAAACTGGTTGGAGAATGAATCTATTTTCATGTCGTGAACGGAACAGCGCGACAAAAGAAAGGCGCCTTCAAAGGTGTTTAAAAACGTATCCTGGAAAGGAGATCAGGGTCACACGAAAGAAGAGTTCTTACGTTTTCTTGTATACGAAGACATTGGTATTGGTCGAGATAGATTGCAGATATGAGACGAGGAAAACAAACACTGACGCTGACTCTAAGAACGGATGGGGCATAAGTAAGTATGAAAACAGGAGAACGTGAGGCAACCACAAAAGCGCACCCGAGAATAGCAACGCGGGGAATATAAAACAAAATTGAACAAATGCGAAACAAATAAACACAACATAAAAACAAGAGCATCCAAAGCATGAAATCCCACAAAAGAAAGCCGCACAAGAATCAAACGTATCAAAGCCGCAAAAGAATCATGAGCATAAACAAAAGAAAAATCACAGCCACACCGAAACGCCGCTGGCTTCCATCGATACCGTCCTCGTCCTCCTTCGTGTTGTTGGCCGGCCAGGCCCATCCCGTCCTGTCCTGTCGTAAATCGTCATGCGCGTCATAGCCGGCTCCGGTCCGTGTCAACTGGCGCCGGCTGGGCGGCGCGCGTCTTGTCGCCGGCCAGCTCGCGCAGCACGGCCTGCGTCTCCGGGTTCGCGCTGTCAAACTCCCGGAGCAGCCAAATCACAAAGTCCTGCCACTCGTCGAGCCAGTGGGCGCGGGCGCGGGCCAGGTCGTCGGGCGTGGTGAAGCACGAGTGGGTCAGGCTCCACTCGGCGAGCTGGCGCCAGCCGTAGAGGCCCATGTCGGCCTTGCCGACGAGGACCTGGTAAAAGTCGTGCGACAGGGACGACTGGAAGAGGGTGCCGTTGTCGCTGTTGACGGTGCAGGGGAAGTTGCGGGCCAGCAGATCGTAGACGGCGTGGCCGCTGATGCGGGGCGTCAGGCCCAGCACCTCGTTGGAGATGGGGCACACCTCGACGCAGACATCGCGCTGCTTCATGCGCTCCAGCACGACGGGGTGGCGCGGCAGCGCAAAGCCGTGGCCGATGCGCTTGGCGCCGAGCAGCAGGGCGTCCACGACGTTGCCGTCGACCGAGGTGCCGATGCTGAGCGTCTCGCCGCAGTGGAACAAGAAGGGAATGTCGAGGCCCTCGGCCTTGCAGTTCTCCTTGAACTCGAGGAACTCGGAGGCGAAGAAGTTGAGGCTTTGGCCCTGGCCTTCCTCGCCGACCAGATCAAAGCCCGCAATGTACTGGGGCCAGCGCTTTTTGAACTCGATGCACTCGGCCAGCGCGGCCCGGACCTGGGTCCGCTGGAACGAGCGCGGCGTGCAGTAGATGATCTTGATGCCGTCAAAGTTCTTCTTGGCGCCGGCCACGCCCGCCTCGAAATTGGCGGTGTTGCGCTCCACAAATTCGTCGCAGGCGTCCGTGATGATCTTCACGATGCCCGCGTTGTCGACCTGCTTGGTGCCCTCGTCGTTCCACAGCTGGTTGTTGGTCATGAAGTTGGGCCGGATCTCGGCATACTGGATGTTGTCGTCGAGCAGGTCCTGCAGGAACAGCTTGGTGTACTCGCGGTAGGCGGTTTCGTAGTTGAACAGGCCCTTCATCATCTTCGTGCGGTCGTTGAACCGCTTCCAGGCGCCGGCGGCCGTCTGCGGGATGTCGTACGTCTCCTCGGCGCTGAAGACGAGCTTGTGCGCCAGCCAGTCCATGGCGCTCTTGCCAATCTTGTCGGCCGGAAACTCGGCGAGGAATTGGCGGAACGGCATGGTCTGGTTTTCCTTGTACTCGTCCGAAAACAAGTTGCCCGGCCTCTCCTTTTCGGGTGCCAAAATGGAGAAGGAGATGGCACTCAAAAAGAAGTTGCTGTCGTCCATGCTCCCGTCCATCTTGCCGGTCTCCTTGTCTTCCTTTCCAAACAGGAGCTTTTTGCTGCTCATGATGAACATGCGGTCCATCTTCGCGGCCAGGCTGAGCAACACGGTGGGCGCGAGGCAGGCGTTGTAGTGGATGTGCAGGTGGGCGCCTTTGGGCATCTTGCGCGCGGCCTGCAGGACCTTGGTCTTTTGGATGAGGGCCACGTTGGTCAGGTAGTGGTCGCCGGCAAAGTGGGCATGCTCCTGGCTGCCGTAGCCCGTCTGCAGACCCGCCTCTTTGAAGACAAGCTCTTCGTCCTCCTCCTTGAGACGGAGCAGCACGTCGTTTGCGAGACGTTCAGCCTGGGTGGCATTGACGCGACAGACGTGGTCAAAGGCGTAGGCCGCCTCGTCGTCAGCCACATGATTGCGTTTGATATTGTACGCCTCCCGGAGCCGCAGGATCTCGGGCGAATGCTGTACAGTGTTGCTGTGCTTGACAACAACCGCCGGTGGTGGGATGGCGGGCGCCGCGGCAGGGGCAGGGGCAGCATCGGGGCCACTGCCGGCCGGGCCGGTTGCATCTGAGACAAAGGTCATGTTGAAAGGGCTCGTGGAGATCGCGCCGAGGCCAATGATTTTGTTGACGTCGCGGCTGCGTGTAATGGGACCTTGTCGTTCTGGATTGCTTGCTGATACACGCTCTCTCTTGCTGAGGCGTCTGCGAGCCGAACCGCTTCGTTTCTGGCCGATGAGGTTGTTGTTTGGTTGGAGTGGCTGTGGATGTGACTGCTGCTGCTGTTGCGGGTATGCCTGGAACTGTAACGACTGTGCGGTGGGCGAGGTGGTGTTTTTATGGCGGCCGAGTGAGAAGAACGGAGACATGTGAGCGAGGCGAGACGACAATATATCGATGGCCGCGGTTGCAAGGATGTCCAGGAGTCGTTGTGCCGTCGGCGTGCAAATGCCAAAGGTTCTTTGAGCCCCTTGAAGACCAGGAGACGCTGGTCGTCTTTGTCTGGTTTCTCACTCTAAAAGAAGCAAAGTATGTTCTCAGCCTCGTCTAAAAGCGGACTCAAAGGTGAACCAGAGCGGGGCAGTTGCAAACAGTGAAGTGTACAAATGCAAACACGCCTTGCTTGAATTGTGAAACGAGACCCTTTACAGTTGGGACTTGTCGATGTAAACGGAGATGGTGATGAAAGAAAGGCTGTTCTAAAAAAAAAAAAAAAAAATACCGGGTATGAGTTATGACGTTGGTGATGAGGCTGTGAGAGGGGTTGTCTTGTGAGACTGAAGAGGGGAGGGCGGGTGATGAGTGACAAACAACAAAAGAATCTAGGTGAGAGGAGCGTCATGAGGTTATATACACATTTGCATACTCGGGTCCAAGGGGCCGATGAGGTCTCTCTGGACGTCTCGCAAACCGATCCAGTTCGCCTAGCAGAAAGACTATGACCGGCGGTGACCCGCGCGGCTGCTTGTGATCGCGACGAGCCTCGAAGGAGGAAGAGGCAGAAGCAGGCAGAGAGGCAGAGGAAGAGCAAGAGGACGAGAGGCAGAGAAGCAGCTGTGGCTCAGGCTCAGGCTTTGGCCCAGGCTGTGGCCCAGGCTGTCACAGCAATGTCCACCGCGGGTCGCGTGGTGGGGAGGGATGGTGGTGGGGGGACAAGCGGCCGTCTTGCGATCGCTTGGGGGGTGTCGTGTGTTGTTGGTGTCGTTGGCGTCGGTGAATGTTGCGCGCGCGTAGTTTGTTGCGATTAGAAGGTGGACGGAGCGTTTATTTTTTTTTCGAGCTTGAGACCGCCCCGTGCTGCGCAGCATCCGGCAAGCAAGACGAGCTGCCTCATTCTCCCACAATTTCATCGCTCCTTCCTTCTTCTGACAGCTGCCTCCCACGAGCCAAAAAAGGCGCCCAGGAAGGTGCAGTGGCCGATACGGGCAAGGGCAACCCAAGCGCCGTACAAGAGGGGGGGCAGTGCAGGCTTGGTGTGCTGCGGACCTGTGATTGGCCGCCTACAAGCCTGGCCGGGAAGGCACGATAGGCCCTGCCAGGCACGGGGCAACTGAGGCGCTGGCCGCGGCTGGTTGCCTCCCACCGTTATCTGATTCAACTGTGTCGCAGACAGCGAAGGCGAACTGCACAGCAATGCAGCAATGCAGCAATGCGCGGTGTACGAGATGCGACAGCGTGCAACGCACGACAGCGACGAGCACAAGCTACACACGGCCGTCCGCGGTTACACGAAACGAAACATCACAAAGGCTCATCTCCGGGAAGATGGATCACCAACAGAGACCGCAAAAAGCGCCTTTATGAGAGCCCAGCGGCCGCGGACCAGTTGATTTCGTTTCTTGTTCAAGGCGGCTAGAAAATACGAGCTAGGACTCGTTCTTTTTGTCTTTTGTTGGCCTGAAAGGTCGATATTCCTGACGCTTGTTTCGTGTACGGTCGCCATCGTCTGGCCTTGTGCAAGGGATGGCCGTGGGAACAGGCGAGGTTAAGCGCTTGAGTCTACGTCGCCTTTTGGCCTCACTTTTACTGCATTTGGACAGTGCACCGGAAGTCCGGCTCCGCGGAGCAAAGAAAACGTGCTCGTCCTTGGGTCCCAAAGACGGGGTTGCACGTCGAGCGGTTGTGGGTAGCAGGGCAACACAGAAACGCCCGGCGCCTTTAATTTCAACACAGCCGAGCCACACGTCTGTATGGAGTTTCTGTGCTGGAGACGAAAGAGGTCTAATACATCATTTGGGGAGATGGCTAGATAAAACGAGGTGAGCGTTTATTTTATTTTATTTTTGTTCTTTGTAGATGATGCAATGTCCGACGGCCGTACACAGGGCCTCAAAGTCTTTGATTCGAAGGCGATGTCCTTTGTGTCCTTAATTTGGCCAAACGGTCATGATCCCATTATGGTCCGAATAGCATGGGCCACAATATACTGACCGGAATAGTCGTCGTTGACGACCATGGATATCTGGCGTATCGCTATCTACATCACAGATGCCCCTCTCGCGATTTGGCTTGCTACAATAATTCAATGCGTATGTGCTCGTCTCACTGCCGTCGGGCGGCAAACTCCTTTGGTCTGTTTGTGAGTATATCATGGCTTGCCAATGGCAGTCAGTTGCCTTGACGTGGTGGAGTGGATCGAGCGAAGTGATGAAGTGGTCTCGACCTTTGACTCCTTTCACCGTCTTTTTGAAAATCACGGCCATGTTGGTCCGAGCTGACATCAGGACAAATTAAAATGAAACGCAGCTCACGACATCGAGCAGAGACGTTGCCCGAGCCCGTGTTTTGGGTGGGCCAGAGTGTCTTTCATGGGGAGGCACCAGACGGGGTTGGGCAAGCTTCACCAGACGTATGAAGGCGCCTTGTTTTCCAATTTCAAGCGGTTGTGCTTGTGAATTTTAACGGATCAAAAACATCCACGAAGTAACAGGACGTCTTGGCCACATAATGCCGATGCATCACAACGTGTAACGAGTTTGGCGTGGCATACAGGCCGCATCGCATCCAAGAGCACGATGTTGCTTTGCTGCGCCCCAGATGGACACTTGTGCCGGGCACAATCTTTGTGGTTTGATTTTCATCATGTATCTCGTCACCATTGTGCCGCATTTGGGTCGAGACCCGACACTCTTTCGTAGATTTCACAACGTTGTCGATGCAAGGATCAATATATGAAAATAATAAATACGAAAATTTACACTTGTGGACCACCTGTGTCTACTTTGGGTGTAAGTCAACGCGCAGATTCAACCTACAAAAACGCCTTGCTGGTCGTGGGACGTCCGGTAGATGAGGTCGACGTAACGCGGTCGCCTTGAACTCGAAATTTCCTATTTCGGTCATCCAGTGGTTTGATGCGGGGGACAGCATGAAACAGACGCAACAGTTCCGGCAGTCTGTGCCTTCAACGCAAATTTTCAAGTGCAAGATGAAGGATGAGTACGAGGCATTGAGATTGAACGACGCGAGGAGAAAAATGAAAAATCAAAACGTAATTCTTGGAAAAAACAACGCAATGTAGAGTACGGAGTCAATTACACAAAACATTTCCAAAGAAAATGCTCTCCTCACATACACTTTGATAGTTCGACGTATCCTCCTCGAAAATATCACTTTTCGTTTCCAGTGTAAAACGCCGTGCTGTATATATATGGAAAGCCTGTGAAAAGAACAAAAAAAAAGGCAAAACATAAACAGAAAGAGGACGAGGAACACAACCGCTCAGACACAACTCGGCCTAGCCACCCGCCTAGTCATCAAACTTGATGCCGTTGCGCGCGTTCGTGTCAATGAAGCCGCCCCGGTAGCTGCCCTTCTTCTTCTTGTTCTTCTCCTTGGTGAAGCCCTTGCCGCGCGTGACAATCAGGTCCTCGTGCGCCTTTTGGCCCCAGTCGTGCGCGTTGAAGGCGTTGGACGCAAACTTGGGGTCGACGTAGGTGTTGGTGGCAATGCGCGAGAAGCGCTCGCCGGGCTGCTTGGGCGGGGCCTTGGCGCCCTTGGGGCCGCGGTTGTTCTGCTTGAGGGCCGGGTCCGGCGGGAACGGCGGGAACTTGGGGTTGGTGCCCCCGGACGGGCCGGGCGACGGCTGGCCGACGATGGTGGCGGAGCTGTCGGAGCCGTTTTCGGCATCCTTGGCCTCTTTCTTTCTCTTCCGGTCTTTCGTGGTCGTCTTCTCGTCGTCGTCGTCGTCGCTGTCCGAGTCGCTGCTGGACGCGCTGCTGTCGCTGCCCGACTCGGGGAGGGGCACCTTGGCGGCCTTGTCCGTCTCCGACTCGGAGTCGCTGTCAGAGTCGCTGTCGCTGTTGCTGTCGGAGTCGGACGAGGAAGACGAAGAGGATGACGAGGACGACGAGTCGGAGTCGGAGTCAGACCCGGATTCGGAACTGGACTCATCATCAGAGTCGGAGCTGGACTCGTCAGAGTCGGCGCTCGAATCCGACGAGTCGGACTCCTCGTCGGACGAGCTGCTAGAATCCTCATCCGACGACGAAGACGACGAAGAGTCGTCCGTCTTGCTGAGCTTGGCCTTCTTCAGCTTGTGCTTGCGGCCCGCCTCCGACGAGCTCGAGCTGCTGTCGGAGTCAGAGTCGGCGTCCGACGAAGACGACGAAGACGAAGACGACGACGAGCTGCTGCTTGACGACGCCTTGCGCTTCAGGGGGTTGGGCTTGGCCACCACGACAGGCACGGCCTCCGTCTTGGCCTTGGCCTTTTTTGTGTTTGTCTTGGCCGCCTTTTTGTCGTCGCCACTCTCGCTCTCGCTGTCGCTGTCGCTGTCCGAGGATGACGACGACGAAGAGGACGACGAAGAGGACGACGAGGAGCTCGACGACGAGTCCGACTCGTCGTCGTCCGACGCGGCATCCTTCATATCAACGTCGCCCGTCTCCAGCTTGTCATCGCCATCGCTGTCCTTGACCGCCTTCTTTTGGGTCGACGTCTGGAACGTGGCAAAGACACCCTCGAGGGACGCGGCACCGGCACCAGAACCAGCACCGGCAGCTGGCGATGCCGGCCAGCCGTTGCGCTCGCGCTCCTCCTTGAAGGCGTCGCGGGCCTGGGAGAAGTCGTGCTGCGTCAGGAAGGACTCGACGAGATCGAGCAGCTGGGGAGCCGGCGAGGAGGCCGAGGCAGCGGCCGAGGACGCGGCAGCACCCTTCTTGGGCGTGGCAACATCCTTGCTCTTCTTGGAGTCCTTCTTGGAGTCCTTCTTGGAGCCCTTGGAGCCCTTGGAGCCCTTGGAGCCCTTGGAGTCCTTGGAGTCCTTCTTGGAAGGCTTGTCCGCCTTCTTGGCCGCCTTGTCGGACTTTGCCATGGTTTCGACCGTCTTTGTCGTAGAAGGAGCGGTCGGTTGGGCAGCCGGGGTCGTGGACGAGGCGGATGTCGCCGCTGGTTTGCTCGAGAAAAGCCAGGCAGGAGGCCCACCAGGCATAGGAGGACTGTTTTGTTGTCGACGAGGAGGCGAGTGAAGAAAAAGACAAGCCTGCCCTCTCAAACAGAATGGTAGTCAGGTATTTAGATGTCGTTTTTCGTCAATCGAGTGAGAGGTACCTGCTTTTGTGCTGGGCAGTCTGCAGCAACAAAATAGTACGTTGTAGTAAAGAGAGAGAGAGAGAGAGACTGTACAGGTGAATCGCCAGCGTTGGAAGCGGTCGTGTGCTGGACGCAAAAGAGATCCCAGCCGGGGATTCTTTGACAAAAAAAAAAGGCTTCACCGCCCTAGCGGCAGAAAAAAAAAAGCAGAAGTGCAACAGGGGACTGGCTCTTCCCAATTTGGGTTAGGCTACGTTGTTTAAGTGGTTTCGGCCCCTGGAGATGCCGCTGCGCCGTCCACAGGCTAAGAGACATAGTAAAGCCTAAAGTACACTTTTGTGATACTCCTGTTTTCACATATTCTTGAATTCAAATATATTGCACCACATAAATACAATCGTAAACTCATTGATGACATTTAAAGCTAAAAGCAAATATGTGAACGTAAAAAACTCCATGAACACCCCATATGCGGATCAACAGAAACGACAGGCTTTGAGGTATAGAAAGCATGAACACAGCCGATATCCTCTCCTTCCTCTTCATCTGGAAAATAAAGCACAAACCAGAACATAAACGAATCGGCAGTCAGAGGACACCACAGGGTTCCCCTACTCAGGCCGACGCGGCGGGCGTCTTGACGACGGTCGGCCGGAAACCCACGCCGGGAATGCGGCTGCGCAGCGCCAGCGACGACATCACAACCGAGATCGAACTGAGCGCCATGGCCAGCGATGCCCACACCGGGTCGAGGCGCACATGGTTGGTGGTGGCCGTGCGGATGGGGTACAGCACGCCGGCCGCAATGGGCACGGCCACGACGTTGTAGACGAGCGCCCAGCCAAAGTTGAAGGCGATCCGCCGAAACACGACGCGGCTGAGCTCCAAGAGCGTGACGACGGCCTGCAGGTTGGACTGCACGAGGACAAAGTCGGCGCTGGAAATGGCCACGTCCGAGCCCGACCCCACGGCAATACCGACGTCGGCCTGGGTCAGCGCCGGCGAGTCGTTGATGCCGTCGCCCACCATGGCCACGACCGCACGGCGGCCACCGGCCGCTGCCGTGACGGGCGACGAGGCGGCGTCGGGCGAGTCGGATGGTGTCGCGTTGGCGATGGTCTTGGGCTTCGCGACCCGGCCGAACCGGGACGTGTGCGCTTGCAGAGAGGCCTGCAGGTACTGGACCTTGGCCGCCTTCTCGGTCGGCAGCACCTCGGCAATGACGTGGTCGGCCGGGATGCCTATCTGCCGTGCTACAGCCGCAGCGGTAACGGCATTGTCGCCGCTCAGCATGTAGACGAGAACACCACGCGACTGGAGCGCCTTGAGAATGGCCGGCGCCTCGGGCCGCACAGGGTCGGCAATGGAGAGCGCCACCGCCAGCGTCCACGGTTGATCAGTTTCGCCACGACCAGCAGCACCAAGAGGCCGAGTAGCCGCCAGGGCGACAGACTTGGCGTCGGTCTTCCACTGCTGCAACAGCGCCACAACGCGGTCCGAGATCGTCACCGCACAGTCCTTCATCAACGCCTCGTTGCCAATCATGATCTCGAACGAGCGCTCATTGCCGGCCCGGCTGTGGAAGACGGCGCGCATGCCACGGCCGGGAATCTCCTGCAGGTCGTCGACGCGGCCGCCCGGACCCGTCCGTGCGTGCGTGCTGGCCTCGCAGAACGTCACAATGGCCTTGGCGATGGGGTGGCCGCTGTTCTCCTCGACGGCCTTGAGTGCTGCGAGCAGGTCCGACGTCTTGTCCTTGGCCATAGTGCTGTCTTGATTTTGACCCTGACCTTGACTCTGACCGTCGTCCTCATCGCTGCCGTTGGTGAACACGGCCGAGTCCGTCACGGTCGGCTCGCCGCCCATGGTCAGCGTGCCCGTCTTGTCAAAGACGACGCAGTCGATGCGGCTGGCCTTTTCAAACGCCTCGCCGCCGCCCTTGGCCAGGATGCCGTACTTGGCGGCCATGCCGCCCGCCACGAAGATGGCCGTGGGTGCCGCGAGACCGAGGCCGCAGGGACAGGCCACGACAAAGACGGCAATGGCAAACTGCAGCGAGAACGCGACCCAGCCACCCGAGCTGACGTCCAGGAAGTGGCCGGGGATGCTGCCCGACAGGCCCAGGCTGAGCCAGATGATCCAGGTCGAGATGGCCACGAGCGTCACCACGGGAACAAAGTACGTCGTCAAGAGATCGGCAATCTGCTCCATGGGCGCGCGCTTCGTCTGGCCCTCACGCACAACGGCAACAATCTGGTCGAGCATCGAGGTGCCGGACGCACCCGTCACGCGCACCAGGACCGGCGCGTCCTTGTTGACGGTGCCGGAAAACACCTCGTCGCCGACGGTCTTGGGGACCAGCCGCGACTCGCCCGTCAGGCTCGACTCGTCAAAGTTGGAACGGCCTTGCACGATGACGCCGTCGGCGGGCGGCGAGGCCCCATGCAGAATGCGCACCACATCGCCATAGTCCAGCAGATCGGCCTGCACGACGCGGCCGGACGTGGTGGCTTCGCCAGGTACACTGGGCAGCGTCGGCGTACCGGGGGCCACGTCATGCTCGGTGGACGTAACAGACTGGACGGTCTCCAGAGTCTCGATACCGTCCTTTTCGTCAAAGGCGGCCGTCACGCTCTCTTCGACCAAGATGGCCGTGGTCGGGCGCAGGCGACCGAGCATCTCGACGGCGTCACCCGTGCGCGACTTGCTGTACGACTCGATGAGGCGGCCGCACAGCAGGAAAAAGGACAAGAAGACGACCGAGTCAAAGTAAAAGTTGGCGTCGCTGATCTCGGCTGCCTCGTGGGCTGCCGCCGCAATCATCTGGCTGACGCTGCTGACATACGCAATGGTCGTGCCCAGGCTCATAAGCGTGTTCATGCTGCCAAAGCGGTAGAAGCGCTGCAGGAACGGCGTGCGGCTGTTCCGGCGCCAGAGCGCGCGGACCTCCTTGAAGGCGCGGACGTGGAAGATGTCGGCGCAGAAAAAGTACACGGGCGTGGCCATGATGAACAGGGCGATCTGCGAGCGGCTGATGCCCGACGCCCAGGGCGCCACCATGTACCTGCGGCCATTGTCCGTGGACGGCAGCAGCGACATGTACACGATGCCAATGACAAAGGTGGGGATGCAGACGAGGCCAGTGAAGATGACGCGGTACATGATCTGGCGCTGGTGCTTGGCCTGGATGATCTTGGACCGCTCCTCGAGTGTTGGCGGGTGGTAGATGGATGCGGAGAGCGCGCTGTCACTGGCCTCGATGGCGGCCAGGATATGGCGGATGGTGAAGCTGGGCGCCTCTGGGACGTACTTGAGCTTGATGATTGGGCGCTGCGGTGTGGGTTTGGTGATGATTTCCAGGGATGGCCGGCGGAAGCCCGCCAGGCTGCGGGAGATGCGGTCGGGGCAATGCTCGCAGTACAGGCCATCAATGCGGACGTCGACGGTCCGCTCGGGCCGCTCCGGGTCAGCACCGTCGGCGCCGGCACCGTTGGTCTGCTGCTGCGCCGTCTTCGGCTTGGGTGGGTCGACGCGGACCATGGAGTCGATGGTGGCGTCGTAGCCAAGGTCCTCAATGGCCTCGACGATCTTGGACTCCTTGTCCTTGTCGTCGAACTCGACGGTCGCACTGTTGGAGATGAGGTTGACAGTGACCTTGGTGACCCAGTCCTTCTTCTTGAGATCATCCGTGATGGCATTGACACAGACGGCGCACGTCATGCCACCCACAGCCAGACTCGCCCTCCAGACCGGCCGGTTGGTGGGGGCGTCTTCGTGCTCCACAGTGACAAACGACTTGTCCATGTCGGCGGCCGTATTCTGGGAGGTGGATGTAGACGGTATGTCGTTATTGGTGGTGGTGTTTCTGCTACTGCTTCCCTTTGAGACGGGTGCTTCGTCCGATTTGGCTTTGGACGGACCGACTTCGGTCTTGCGCGAGGGGAGAGGTGATATGCCGGCACTTTGGAGCTGGCGGCACTGTTCACAATTGCTGAGGTGTGCTTGGGCAATTCTGCTTGTGGTAGCAAAGCTTCTGCGAGGGTCCACGCGCGGGCCGCTCAACCAACGAACAAGAGGCGTTAGACCCCAGGCAGACGGAGAGGGATCTGCCGTGGCCTTGGGCGAGGAAGGCATGGCTGGTGTTATATCGTGTCCCTTCCCTTTGCCGTTGTTTTCGTCTTCGTCTGCGCCGTTCTCGTCGGCGTTCTCGTCGGCGTTCTCGTCACCGTTCTCGCCGCTGTTGTTGTTGCTGTTGTCGTGGGCACTGCCCGACGGTGCGTCCGCAGTATCAGATCTGCTAGGTGTGCCAGGGCCAGCTGTCAGAGCCTGGGAAGACGGTGCGGTAATGTCGAGATCCACGATATCGTCGCCGGCGGAGGAAGTTACACCGCAGATGTCGAAACCAGCATCGGCCAGGGCGGTGACCATATCACGAAGGGACGTATCGGCGTCGTGTTCCACGGTGACCACGGACGTGACGATGTTAGGCGACACCCACCGGATGTGGTCTGCACAGGCCTCTTGTAAGACCTCGCGGATGGTGGAAACACAGGAAGGGCAGTGGAGGTTGCCAAGCAAGATGGACGTCGTGACGGCATCTTGGCCGAGAGGGCGCGAAGCCCTGTTTAAAGGCGGAGCCATAGCCGCGACGAAGGAGGGGGTATGGTATGTGGACGAGGATAACGAGGCGAGAAAGAGGGTCAAGGAGAGACGGAGTGGAGGAGCACAGGAGAGGGGGGGCGTGTATTCAAGCCCACACAGAAGACAAGAAGACACGAGAACAGGGCACCGAAGGGGGGTGTGACGGATCGGCTTGTTCTCTTGGTGGATATGGGGTTATGTGACTTTGCTTGATTGCTTATTTTTTGCAGTCCAAGTCCAAGCAGTCGTCGGGAAGACAAGAGGACGAGAGACTGTCAAAGGTCGCCCGCAGGACAAGGCCGGCACGGCTAGCACGGGGTTGATGGTTGATATTGGGGCGTGTCTGTGATTGAGAGTAGTTGTCTCTTGGTATATTTGGTATATTGTTGATTCTTGTGCCGTCGGTGGTGTTGTCTCCGGTTCTTCTTACTCTTCGTTTCTTACTTCCCGTTTTCTTCGCTTTCTTCTTTTCTGCTTCCCGTTTCGGGTTGATCTGCTTACTTCAGGGCCGAAGTGAAGCTGCAATGCACTGCTCACGTTGTCATCCGGGGAAGCGAGCGGGTCGGCTTGTTTTGGCTGTGATGTCTCTCACACTCGGCCACTCTTCCCGCTCTCACCAGTTTCTCAGACACTGCAGATCGCACGTCAAAACGGAAATTGCGGGAGGGAGGGCACTCGTGGTCGGTTTGCCAGGTAGCAAATAGCGAGCGGACACGGCCAAAAGGCTAGACGAAGATCAAGCGAAACAATATAGTGCGGAAGAACAGATGAAAGACAAAAGGAGGAGCGGCCTGGAGGTCGTGCAGACTGCAGAGAAATGCCGTGGCGCGTGTGCCGGGGCGGGCGAGTATAACGAGAACGGAATTTGATATACGAAGCAAATATGGGGAAGAAGCCAGCAAACGATAGCAAAAAAGACAAAAAAATAAATTAAGTGCCCACGCCGGTTGTACGAGGAAGCAGGTAGGATCGAGTGGAAGTGCGGACCGTCCACGTTCAATGTGCTTGCCGGTGGGGAGGCGACATGGGGCGATATCAGGCTGAATGTGAAGCCAACGACTCGGCGATGTGCACTCTGGCAATGCACTGGCGAGCGAAGCGTGTGTTCTTTTGGGGGTAGAGGATGACTGCTTCGTTGTGGCGATTATGGCGCACTCTGGCCGGACGTTAACCGATCAGCTTCCGCAAGGCCCAAAAGGGAAACTCCAACGAGGAGAACGACGAAAGGCCAGGGCTGGGCAACGAAAGTGTAGATGACGATGCAAAGATGCAGGCGATGAGGCGGGATGTCGACAATGCTGACCGTTTATGTGGCGGAAGGGCGGGAGACGAGAGCGATGGAGGGGACACTGATCGTCATGTGCTCTGCAAAAGGATGAGCGACGGGGGTGACACACAGACGTCACGATGAAGGTGAAAGATGAAAGAAATAAAAATATGAGGACGATGTCGAAGGACTTTAAACAAGTTCTAATTCACTTTAAGAGAGAGACCACTCTAGACGCTATCAGCGCAGCTTAGAAATTGAGTGACAGAAAAGAAAAAAAAATGAACGAACGGTCTGCGCTGACCAGACGTGAGTGCGAAACAAGATGGACGCCTTTGCCTTTTGGATGGTGACGTTTTCGCACAAAGCGTGCGATGTTTGTGCGGGATTCTGGACCACTCGATGGTCGGTGGAGAGAAGCGGAGCGATGGTGGTAGAAGGAGTGGCCTGTGCCGACCAGCAGCAGCGACTGGTCACGCACAAATCGCGCCTGCTGTTTACAGGGGCAGGGGAGGCAAAAACAGGCAAGTCTATGGTGGCGGGAAGGTGCGACGCGTATGTATCAGGCGACCTTGCCCCTGTGCCTTGTGCGGAGTAGGGCTGTTGGCGGCCGTCACTAATCTGTCGGCCAATCACTGTCGCCCAGCACAAGTCGCGCAGACCAAACGTCGCCGTCTCTTTTCCGTCATCGTCACTGACGATGCACACCTACCACACGGCATCGCGACTTGGCGGGCCGTGGTCGTGACTGCTTGCAAATGTATATCAGGTTTTTTATGATCTCTATCCTTCTTCATGCATCTCTGGCATACCACCGTTTATCGACATTCGCTGTTCCCTGGCTTTCTTCCTGTTTCTGTTAGATTGCGATGCTTCAAGCGAGAGCTGATCGTCTCCAAGACAATGCGGAATATGACCTGACAGGGTCGAAACACAGCGCAGAAAAGGGCACATATGTCGTAAGTGTGCTTTCTGAACCTTGTCCGCCCTAGCTGCTTCTTCCAACTACCGAAAGACATGCCTTGTTCCTTTGTTGCTGCTCGGTTCTATTGTATTTCTCTTAATTCTTATTTGCTTCGACTCCCTTCTGGCCATTTTTGATCCTGTTTGATATCTGAACGTAAAGCAGTTCTCCGGCGCTTGGCAAAAGACTACGGCTTTGACCTGTCACACGTCCGTCGAGAGCCTTGTGAACATTGCCACATATCGGAATGTGGTATTCATATTTCCCTTTATTCTTTTTGTCTATACTTGGTTCTATTGCGTTGGTAAGCTGAAAGCTGCAGAACTCGCTGCACACCGTTGAATGTGGTTTCACAAACGGATCGGGGCACCGTGGCGGGGATTGACAGCAAGCAGAAGGTGCGACATATCGACACACCCTTGCTTTATCAGTGTAGAGGATGTTGTTACTGCCGAAGGCATACGAAATGCAAAAAAAAAAAATAACAAAAAAAAATGGACGCAACAGGAAGATAAATATAATAGTCGACAGCCACCTGTGCAGCAAAACAAAAGACGCTCCGACGGCCCTGTGGCCCAGCTCAGTGTCACAGCCTGTCCGAATTTCTCAGTAGATGGGCACCAGGTCAATGTCGTTGCATCCGACTGGTGGCGATCCAGGCTTGGTGCGGTAGAACAGTTGGACACCCGGGACGCGGCGGTCCTCGAGAGAGCCATGCTCCGACTTGCAGGCTGCCAGCAGTTAGTAAACGGATTGACTACTGAGGTAAAGAAAAGTGAAGAAGCGATATGGAGCAGGGGAGGAGGCGGGAGACCTACCGAGCCAGCCGGCAAAGCCGCCGGGAGGGTTGGCCCTGGCCGAGCTCGTCCACTTCAAGGTGTCGCCTTTAAAGTAAAAGGCGTTCGTTTCGGACGGCGGGGCGCCGTTGGCATTGATGCGCACGGGCAGGAGGCCCGGGTATTGGGTGGGCCCTGTCAACGGCAGCAACTCGTAGGGCACGCTGCCGAGCTCGAAGAGGACAGCAAAGAACGGGCTCCAGCCGCCAATGTCGCCCGTGAAGGCGGTGCCTTGGTTGCCAACCGACTTCTGCGTGTCCAGCATGGCGTCGTTGAGGCCGGCGCCCGTGTGGTAGGCGTAGACGTAGTAGCCATTGTAGCCACCGCCGTCCTTGGTCCGCGTCTGGAGGACAAAGGGCTTCTCGGCGTGGCGGCTAACGCTTACGTGAGCGTCGGCGCCGGCATCACGCGGGACAGGCGGAGCAGCAAGGGCCGAGGCTGAAGTGGCCAAAGCGGCGACAGCGAGAGAGAGAGAGGCGCGCATCTTCAATGTCGTAAGGTCGGGAATGGTCTGTACTTACAAGGTACGGAAGGTAATTGAGAGATGTGTATAAGGCTGCAACGCATTTTGTTTATTTTGTCTACAGCAAAACAAGAAGGCCATATATGTATCATCGGAAAGAGCGTTCGCGGGGTGATGAGCGTTGTCTGGTAACCTGTTTTCTTAGGTATGGCGATCGTACCTGCCCTTCCTCGTATTCGACAAACCAGTAGGACAGAGTGCATGTCATGGTCTTGCCTCTGCAGGTGCGACCTTCAAGTTCTCCAAGTTGGGGGCGATGCAGTGTAGATCAGCCGCAGTTTACCATCTCATAAATACGAGATGCCAAGGTGCCGTGCGCTGGCTTCCGGTTACTGTGCTCGGCAGGGCTACGAAAGGACAGCATTGACGGACAAGAAGTCCCGGCAGCTCCGTCTTTTGCATTTTCTCGCCGTGTTGGCGGCCGGGGTTTGCTGATCCCTCCGGTACTTCTATCTCGTATCTGACGCATCGTGCGCTAACAGAAACCGGAAATGGTACTGCATACCCGTGGTCCTATCCAGATCAGCAGGCGCGCATTGGAGGTCAACCACCCTATAGCGTATGTAGATCGTTGTCTCTTGCGGAGGCGGTTGCACGCGCACTCCCTTACTGTTTACGTCGGTAGTCCTCGTCTTGAGTGACTGATGGGTGAGTATTTTCAAAATTTGCCAGTAACCAAAGGTCGCAAATGTCTCATACTCCGTATGTCTTTGGGCTGGTTGTGGGTTGGGGATGACGCTTTGAAGAGTGAAATAAACATTCTGTATTTCGTACGACGTATTCCATATACAATGTGCGAGCCAGGTTCCAATGACGTCATACAACCGTTTCCAGACGGCCTGTACAATATGTGCTGCACTGAGGATACAAAATTCTACTGAAAACATCAGACTTAGAGAGTGAATTCCATTTTCCTCTAATAATAACAGTCTAATATTTTGTAATTTAGTTTCCCATCTAAAGGGAGAGCAGAAATAATAATAATAATACGCGTATGTTGACTAATGCACAATGACTGCACACTATCACATTCGTTTTTGGAATTATTTCCATATCTTGTGGCATATTCGCACCCCACAGACATCTGCTTCCGTGAGTTTCACAACCGTGGGCCTATGATACCTTTCCCTTCGTCTTGTGCAAGGGTGTGAGGAAATCCATCAACTTGATTCGAAGGTACCGACTCAGCAATGCATGAGAACGGAAGGACAGCCTTGTCACGGCGGCGATGTGTGGCGGCATTCACGATAAAGATTCATGGATAGTGCATGGATGGGTTTCGTGCTACACATTTCTCTTGGCCGTCTATGTTGTGCAACGGTAGACAGGTACTGCACTTCAAAGCTGTCAGTCACAGGATGCACAAACTAAGCAAAGTCTAGAGTCGGTGGTGTGCCACTCCTTCACCCTAGACAACCACGACAGCTTCGGCGAAGTCGACCTTGTTCCCTCTCTCGCCTCGTGATTCTTTTCTCTTTGACAGCACACCGCTCTTCCACCACCACGTTTGGTCCTTGCTGGTTTCACCGGCGAATCGACAATGCATTGCAATATCGTCCCTCTGCAGGACAAGGCACTTCGATGCCGCCCTTGACGGCGCACAGCATGGCAGCAGGCAGCCTCCCAGTGTGTTGCATTGTGCCACTGTCCTCCAATAATAAGAATGATTTATTTCGATAATTTTATGACGGCCAAACAAGCGAGACCCGGGTTTTGAGTAAACTGAAAAGCAGCTGTGCCACGACTTGTGTATGTCGGGCTGTCCTCTTGGTGTTGTCACCCACCCCTTTGCACACTAGACCATTTTCGTAGCAGAAATGGGACAACAAGAGAAGAAGAAGGATCGTTTGGATGATGAATTCGCTTGTCCACTCGGCATGTCCTGCTCTTTTTCGATAACCGTGTTGCAGTACAAATAGCACGTGACATGGCATGTGATGACGTAGCTCTTGTACCTGCCCCACATCCATTGAAGCTTTTATCACAACAATCGCCCGATCCTCACACCACGCTGGACCGCGCACCTCAACACCCTCATGCAGACACCACAATGTGGTCTGTACGGTTACGATCGAGTCGACAGCTTGCACAGCTGACCCGGCCGGGCCCATTTGTGCCGGTGGAGGCGTTGGCTCACCCGCACATCCGCGCCTTCTCGGTGCTCAACCGGCCGCCACCGCAGTACGACGGCCATGTTCCGCTGACGCTGATGGAGAAGGGCGCCATGACGCTGGGCTCGGCCATTGGCGCCTTTATTGATCCCAAACGGGCTGGTACGCGTCGCACGCACATTGCACGCACTTGACATTTCGTTCCCGACAGACATCTCGACTGACATCTCAACTGCACTCCAGATCTCATCGCAACCCTCGGAGAAGTGTCGGCCGGGCCTGTGGCGCAGCGCCTGCGCGACACGATGCTGGCCGATGCCACGGGCCGCCAGATCCTGCGCGACCGCCCGCGCATCACGTCGGAGAGCTGGCCGCTGGACGAGCTGCTGGCGATGCCGCAGAACACGGTCGGCTACGTCTACGGGCACTTCCGCAAGCGCTACCACATGTCGCCCGACGTGCGCGACGTCGTGCGCTACGTCGACGACGCCGAGTGCGCGTACGTGATCCAGCGCTACCGCGAGTGCCACGACCTGTACCACGCGGTGCTGGGCCTGCCGCCGCAGTACGTCGAGGGCGAGATTGCGCTCAAGGCCTTTGAGTTTGCCAACACGGGGCTGCCCATGGCGGCGCTGAGCCTGGTGGCCGTGGCCCGGCTCAAGCCCGCCGAGCGCCAGCGGTTTTTCCGGATCTTCCTGCCGTGGGCGCTGCGGAGTGCGCGGCGCGCGAAGCCGATCATCAACGTGTACTGGGAAAAGGAGCTGCAGACGGACGCGGCCGAGCTGCGGGCGCGTCTGGGCCTCGAGAAGCCGCCGAACCTGCACACGCTTCGGAAGAAGAGGAAGGAGACGCCGGTAACGGCGACAACGACGACGGCGTAGACGGCGCCGGCATCGCGAGGGTCGACACATCCCATGTATCAATAGAGCTTGTACCAACACCAATTGCCGCTAAGCATTAGCATTCCAGCACCTAGACTGCCACGTGACATGACAAACACCGATTGCCGAAACTCGGGCTTGGTTCCTGGCGGCCCTTTCCCCATCCGGACTAGTGCAATTGCGTGATCGCGACATTGCCAATTGCCAATTTGCGTCGTGCCGCCTCCAATTGCGAAAACAGTCCAGGCCGCGTTCGCCACCTGCCGAAGCACGCAACGAGTGCCAGCGACACACCAAAGCGACACCCCAGACACATGCTTCCGGTGGACCTCTGACCCCATGTCAGCCCCGGCTCGCCTTTGTCCGGCCGCGATGGCCGCCGGGCTATGCTCCTTTGTGGATGGTGTTCTGCCGGTCTCATTTCTGCAGCGCATCTCATCTTAAAAAATTCTCGCCGCGAGATGCGTCCCAGTCTGCACGGCTCTCTACATCTTGTCTGTTTGACCGCATCCTGACTGCATCTCTGATCCCATCTTTCATCCTCTTGTTTCGCGGCACTGCAGGCCATCTGCATCCCAGCCATCGACCATTCCTCGTCTCTTCTCGCTCCTCTTCCCGCGGCTCTCGTCTCTGCCGCGGCTCCCCTTCTTCCTCAACCTCTTGACCGGCGTCCTCGTCACCCGATCCCTCGTGGCACTCGTCCGCAGGATGCAGCTCAAGCACGAAGAGGCCACCGGCAGCCCGGCCCTGCCTGTCGACCAACCCGCCGCGGCCCTTAAGCAGCTCCCGGCCACCATGGCGGCCCTGGCCTCGATCACCGGCCCGACGTACGCCACGGCCCAGCTGCTCGTCCAGCAGGTCGCCTACAAGCTGTCCGACAAGATCTTTGCCTACTCGCCCGAGACGTTCGACCTGGACGTCGCCGCCCGCCACTGGGCGAGCCAGCAGGAGAAGAACGTCCACGGCTACCCGACCACCGTCGTGCCGCTGCAGACCCGCGCCGGCGCCGGCGCCTTTGCCCTGGGCTATCTCTTCTCCGAGGACTTTGACAAGAGCAAGCGCACCTTCCCGCAGACCCTCGTGGCCCCCACGGCCAGCCTGCGCAGCCTGCGGGCCGCCCTCGACCAGCTGTCGCTGCTGTACGGCGTCGCTAGCCCCTTTGTGGCCCACGTCGCGGCTCTCGACTACGCGGCCCAGGACGGCCTGGTCGGCGACTACGGCGCCGCTCTGCAGACCGCCGACGAGCTGGGCCTCGGCCTCGTGGCCAGCACGTCGGCCGCCGAGGCCCAGCACATGGCCCTCTTCGCCACGCTTGCCGCGCAGATCCTGCCGACGCTGCACGTCTACGACGGCCTGCGCACCGCCCGCGAGACCGTTCGCGTGACGGACGCCCTGAGCGCAGCCCACGTGGCCGAGGCGTTTGCGCGCCTGTCGGCCCTGCACGACGAGCGCGGCGCCCTGAGCAAGCGCCTCGACCATGCCGGCCAGCTCCTCGCGCTGCTGCAGGCCTTCAACAACGAGCTGGGCACCTCCTACCAGCCGTTTGAGTACCACGGCCACGACGAGGCCGAGGCCGTCATTGTCGCCTTTGGCAGCGTCGAGGCCCAGCTGGCCGCCCACACCGTCGCCCGCCTGGCCGCCCAGGGCCACAAGGTCGGCGCCGTCAACGTGCGCGTCTACCGCCCCTTTATCGAGGAGGCCTTCCTCAGCGTCCTGTCCCCCACCGTCCGCCGCCTTGCCGTGCTCGGCCAGGTCCAGAACGAGGTCGCCGTCAACGAGGCCTCCGTTGCGTCGGCGCTGTACGCCGACGTGCTTGCCGCCGTGGCCTTTGCCGGCGGCCGGTGGACCGAGACCCCGGCCATTGTCGACGTCAAGTACGCCGCCGCCGACGCGCCCACGCCGGCCTTCATCTCGTCTGTCCTGCAGACCCTCGCCGGCAAGCCCGGCGTCCAGGACTCGCAGTACGCCGTCTCGCTCGTCCCCGAGCCGGTCCAGCAGTACACGTTTTATGACGTCGACACCGCGGCCACGCTCGCTGCGCCGGTGTCCGTGGCCCGCGTCCTTGCCGAGCAGCCCGGCGCCCACGTCTCGATCCACGACGTCCACGACAACCTGGTCCAGGGCGGCGTCGTCCGCACCGACATCCGCAACGCCGACAAGGCCCTGAACAGCGCCCCCTTCGCCGTGGAGGCCGCCGACGTCACTGTCGTTGGCGAGGAGAAGCTGCTCAAGGACATTGACGTCCTGGCCGGCGCCAAGCCCGCCTCGGCCCTGATTGTCCGTCTGCCCAACTTCAAGGCCGAGGACGCCGAGAAGCGCCTGCCCGCCAACGTGCGCCAGGCCCTGCGCCTGAAGCAGCTGCGCCTCTATGCCCTCGACACGGCCGCCGTGCCGGCTGTCGAGGCCCACAGCAAGGTCCTTCTCGAGCAGGCTTTCCTGCAGGTCGCCCACCCCGAGCTGGCCGCCGACGACCTCGTGCGCCTCGCCGCCGCCGTCAACGACGCCGAGGCGGCCCGCGCCTGCGCCGAGGCGCTGCCCCAGGCCCTGGTCGCCGTGGAGGTGCCCGCGTCCTGGGCCGAGGTGCCCGCCGACTTTGTCGCGCCCTCTGCGCTCGTCGCGGCCCTCAAGCCCTCGAGCTTTGCCGTCTTTGACAAGACCGCGGTCGAGCCAGCCACCGCGATCAGCGACTGGCAGGCCGCCGCCAAGGGCCTCGCCTTCAAGGAGGCGTACGGCACGCAGACGGCTGTGCGCCCGGACCTGCCCGTCCGCACGGCCGTGGTCACCGTCGCCGAGAACCGCCGCTTGACGCCGCTCGAGTACGAGCGCAACATCTTCCACATTGAGTTTGACCTCGGCACGTCGGGCGTCACGTACCAGATCGGCGAGGCGCTCGGCGTGCACGCCGACAACGACACCGCGCTCGTGGAGGAGTTCATTGCCTTTTACGGCCTCGACGCCGACGCCCTGGTGCAGGTGCCGTCGCGCGAGGACGCCGCCGTCTTCGAGACCCGCACCGTCTACCAGGCCCTCGTGCAGAACGTCGACATCCTCGGCAAGCCGCCCAAGCGCTTCTACGAGGCCCTGGCCGCATTCGCCACCGACGACGCCGAGCGCGCCAAGCTGACGGCCCTGGGCGGCCCGGACGGCGCCGCGGACTTTAAAAAGTACAGCGAGGTCGACACCGTCTCGTATGTCGACGTGCTGCAGGAGTTCCCGTCGGCCCGCCCGGCCATCGAGGACCTCGTGCGCATCGTCGCGCCCGCCAAGCGCCGCGAGTACTCCATCGCCTCGGCCCAGGCCGTCACCCCGACCACCGTCGCGCTCATGATTGTCGTCGTCGACTGGGTCGACGCGCGTGGCCGCAAGCGCTACGGCCACGCCTCGCGCTACCTGTCGCTGCTGCGCCCCGGCGCCCAGGTCACCGTCTCCGTCAAGCCCTCCGTCATGAAGCTGCCCGCCCTGTCCACCACCCCGCTCATCATGGCCGGCCTCGGCACCGGCCTGGCCCCCTTCCGCGCTTTTGTGCAGTACCGCGCCATGCAAAAGGCGCGCGGCGAGCCCATCGGCAGCATCCTGCTCTTCATGGGCTCGCGCCACCAGCGCGAGGAGTATCTGTACGGCGAGGAGTGGGAGGCGTACGTCGACGCCGGCGTCGTCACGCTGCTGGGCGCCGCCTTCTCGCGTGACCAGCCCGAGAAGATCTACATCCAGGACCGCATGCGCCAGAGCATGGACGACGTCATCCAGGCCTACATCCACGAGGAGGGCTCCTTCTTCTTGTGCGGCCCCACCTGGCCGGTGCCCGACCTGACGGACGTCCTGATGGAGGCCATCGCCAAGGAGGCCAAGACCAGCGGCCGCAAGGTCGACCCGCACAAGGAGATTGACCGCCTCAAGGAGAACGGCCGCTACGTCCTGGAGGTGTACTAGACTGGCATGCTGTTGTACGCATTTGTGTATTTTTACGTTGATATATATCTGTTTTGCATACACGGCATCCTTGCGGTGCGTCTGAAAAAGTCCTTTCATTGCTTCTCGAGTAGCTTAGCTTCCTAGAGAGCATACTTATAGATTGAAACATTATATAGTTTTATATTTCCTCCTGGGTATCATTGACCATTACTGTCATGTGACTAGCAATACAAGTAGACTGGCCTCGCCTATTCCTCATCGCCTTCTTCCTCGTCGGACGAGTCCTCACTGTCGTCCTGGTTTTCCTGTGCACCCTCTCCATTCTCTTCGGCCTCTCTTAACTTCTTCTCTTTCTTCTCCTTCTTTTCCTTCTTCCTTGCCTCCTCTTCTGCCTTGACCTTGGCCTGCCGTGCCTCGTGCTGACGCACCTGCCGGTCACTCAGCGCGTGCAGCCGGTCCAGGACAGCGCGGTGAGCCGTCACGACACTGCGCTGCAGGTTGTTCTCGAGCACAATCAGCACCTGTTCCAGACCCAGGTCCTCGTCTTCGGAGTGCGCAAAGGCCAGAGACGTCCGGACGTAGTTCTTGATGTCGCGGCCGTTGCTGTGGACCTCGCCGAGGGTGGTGAACAGCACGGGGTCCAGTGGTGGACCGCTACCGCCGACGTCCACGTCGCTTGGCTTGACCGCTTCGGGCGCCGTACGCTCGGCATCGGCATCGGCATCGGCGTCCTCCTTTGCGTCGACGTCGTTGCACCACATGAGCGGGTCCTTGTTCCGCCGGCACGCCCGCTGCACATGCTCCCGCCAAATGTTGGCGCGCCACTCCTTGGTCAGCTCGCCGTACTCAATCGTCACGTGGATGCGGTTGTAAAACGCATTGTCAAAGTCGTCGTGCCGGTTCGTGGTCAGGAAGAGCATGCCCCGGTAGTACTCGAGCATGCGCAAGAAGACGGCCACAATGGCGTTGCGGCGCAGGTCTTGCGTGGTGCGCTGGCTCATGAGCACGTCGGCCTCGTCGAGCAGCACCACGGCGTTCCAGCGCGCGCCTAGACGGAAGATTTCGCTGAGCTGCTTCTCGAGGTCCTTGACTTCGATGCTCAGCTCGCCCGTGCTCACATGGTACAGCGGCCGCCGCGTGCTCTCGGAGACGCTCTCGGCGGTCAAGGTCTTGCCCAGTCCGGGTGCGCCGTGCAGCAGGAAAATCAGGCCCTTGCCCTTGCCCTCAATCAGATCGTCGTACATGTCCGCCTGGCTGCCGCCGTCAAAGCCCTTGACCAGTCGGTGCACGAGCCGCTTCTTGTCCGCGGACAGCTGCAGCGAGTTGAAGGGGTCGGTCTTCCACTCGATCTCGCGCAGGTTGCTGATAACGCAGTAGTACACCCAGAGCTTCCGGTCCAGCAAGAAGGCGACGACGTTGCGGCGGCAGATGAGGTAGTCCTCGTCAGTGAGCTCAAAGGCCTGGGGCGCAAAAGCCTTGGGGTCGAGCATCCATGCGTCACCGTCACCCTCCTTCTCAGCGGCGCCGCCCACGTCAATGTCGTCGTCCTTGTCGTGGTTACCGGGACCCGATCCGGACCCAAGGTTGGACTGCACAAGATCGCGCAGGCGCTGGTGCACGCCCATGACAGGCATCGAGCGCGACGTCAGGCTGATCTCGCGCTTGGACGTGGTCGAGAAGTGTTCGGTCAGGCACGAGGACACGGTGCGGCCAATGTCGTCGTCGGCGTTGCTGATTTTGTTCTCGGCTGTGCGGTCGATAATGACACGCGTGTCGACGTAGACGCTGTTCTTGGAGCCCAGAGCCTTGAGCTGCTTTTCGCTGTCGCGGTTGACCAGATCGACATAGCCGGTGTAGTGCATGAAGCTAAAGTCGCGTGTGCAGTAGTCGACATACAGCTTGCCACGGCGGATGAGGGTCTCGCGGATCTCGGCGCGGCGGCTCTCCTCGATGAGGCTGAGGGGCAGAAGGCTCAGGTGGTGGTCGTTGTGGATGTCCTTGACGCCGTCAAACCAGCGGATCGTCTTGGTCTCGCTCTTAAGGTAGAAGCGAGTGCCGTCGTGGTAGCCGAACAGGGCCTCGATCTCCCAGCACGGCTCGTTCTTTTCCTGGCTGAACGAGACGCTCTCGACCAAGAAGCACGAGCTCTTCTCGAGCGGGAGGCCCGGGTGGATGGCGAGCACGGGCTCGTACGGCGGGAACAGTGTCCACACCATGGGAAAGGTGATCTTGCCATGCGGCACGAGACTGTTGTAGGTCTCGATGATCTTGTCGTGGCCGATGGGGGCATGGATGAAGTCGACGAGATTGGCCAGCTCGCGGCGAGTAGAGGCGGCCGTGGCTGGGTCGTGCTGCAGCTCGCGCAGGCGCGTCCGCAAGAAAAAGAGGCAGCGGAAGGGGTACTCAATGACGATCGGCTCGTCGCCCGTGTCGAGCGTCAGCTCGCGGTACCGCTTGGCAATGGTGCGGAAGATGTTTTTGAGGCCGTCGGACTGGATCTCCAGCGTAAAGTCGGCCTTGATGCCGCCTTGCGGGTTGTCATTGACGTCGGCCTTGAGAAGAATGGCGTAGTCGCGAAAGGGCTTCTCCTCGGCTTCGGCGAGCACCTGAGTGTAGCGCGAGCGGTACGTCTTGAACTTGTACGTCTCGAGACCGATGACGCGCTTCTTTCCCTCCCCGTCGCTGAACTGCACGACTTTTTTGAGGTCGGGGATGAAGTCGTCGCCTTTGCCCTTCTGGCCCTTTTTCTTCTTGCCGTTTTTGCCATTGCTGTTGATTTTTTGGCTGGCATTTGTGGTGCTGGCCTCGGCAGTGCCGCTGCCATGGACATCGGCGTGGTTGGTGTTACTGGGGCCGGCCGCTGTCTGTATCACAGGAATACCGGGAGGGACACCGAGTACGGATGCAGCGTTGTCCACGACAAACACAGAGCTTCCCAGTGCTGGCAATGCGCCTTCTGGTACGGACGCAAGGCCGGCAGCGCCATTGGCATCAGCAGCAGCAGGCGTCGTCTTCCCAGTCGCGGCTTGGAGCTCGTCCACCTTGGGTAGAAACTGGCCGCCGAGAATTTTCTCGTACTCGGCAATGACGCTGTTGTACTCCATCGTAATTGCAGTGATGGAGTTAGTAGTGAGATGTTTGTTGGTGATGCTTGGATGAAAGACAAAATCCAAACACGAAACACTGCAGCGCCATAGGCCAGGAGCTTATATTTTCTTGATATCGGCACAGATTGCCAAGGGCGTACATGGACGAATGCATGGAGGACCTTCCTCTTCTTCAGAAAGCTTATTATTGGATCCCTCCACATCCGCCACAGCGACGAATGGCAGAGGGAGGTCCGCATCAAAGATGTGCGTGCGATATGCGGGAGGATGCTATTGCTGGGCCATGTCAGGCAGCGAGGCAACCGAGCCAGGCGACAAGGATGGTTGGTCCACAGCCGTCAGGCTCGAGAGCCTTGTCGCGGCTCTGTGCCAAATACGGCATTCGCCGAAAACATTGTTATTTTTGACAGGAGCCAGCTCGGGGAACATGTTCGAGACCCGTGGGGCAGAGAAGGAAAGGCATGGGCCGTTGGGCAGACTTTCGAAAAGTGCAAATCCTTCGGCAGGCGGTTTTCTGGTGTGGATGCAACTGCAGTGGCTTTTGACAGTCTCTTTTGGGGGTTGCATCCGAAGAGCACTGAAGAAAGTTGAGCTTCGGCCCTGGTTCATGGTGGTCGCAGGTGCATTGTAAGTGGGTGAAGTTTGAGCATCTGACAAGAACATGCTAACAGTGTCAGCAGGCTGCCTCTATTTCGCGGAGGGTTAGGGACTGGTAAAAGGTGGCGTCTATTGTGATAGGCTCTGAGGCTGTCGAGGCTGTTTAGGTGGTGGTGATTGTGGATTTGTCGATGCAGGGGGTGAAAAGAGGGACAGTGGCTGAGGCTGACAGAGCCTCTATCCAGATTCGGCCTGCACACTTGCCGGGGTGTTGCCAAAACCTTGCCCAACATTGACAAGACAGGAGCGAACAAACGGTTGAATACGAATGGGAAAGAGCGACGCGAAGTAAAGGTGGGAGGAAAGGCAACGGAAAGAGCGACTATCCCGGCGGAAGGAACGTCCCTGCCCTGTCTGATGTGTGGCTTAGGCCCCTTTGCATGCCCAAAAACGCACGCAATACAATGTTGTGCTCGGAACAATCGCCAAATTAGACCAAAAGCTTCTTTTCAGTCTTTTGTTCTCATTTGCTCGCTCACACCCTTCACCCCACAAGGCTGCCAACTGAGCCGCATCCTTCGGCAACCAAAGAACGGCCCGCCACGTTCCCTCTTTCGATAATCACTAAACAGCCATGATGCGGTCCCACCGACTGTGGAGCGTCGCCTGGATGGGCTGGCTGTCTCGATTTGGACGGCCTTGATTGAGCTTCGCGGTCCTTGCATGTATGTATCGTGTGTATCTGTGTGGGCCTGTCATCTTGGAGACCTCTTCCCGCCCCAAGGTCTGTAGCTTGGGCCACGCCTTGGATTTATGTGACCGTGCTCCTCGACGCTGGCCTCCCCGACGGCCTTGTTTACTTTCCCACTCTTGTTCTGAAAACAAGCTTTGTAGAAAACAAGCTTTTCGTCAGCGTCTTGACATTGGCTACTCATATTTCACCAGTCATTCGGCCGCACCTTTGCCTTCTCCTTTGCAATATACCACGTCCCCAACTTCGGCCCCAGCCGATTCCGCCCCAATGGTTAAAAAACGATCTCGGTCCTACGTGGGCCGCTTCGGCACCAACAGCTTCGTGACGCGCGGTGGCAGCAATGCCAACCAGGATGCCCTCATGCCCGGCCAGCTGCTGGCCCTGCCGCCTGACCTGCCGCTCCCTGACTCGGCCAAGGCCACTCTCCAAGACGTGCGTGACATGGTGTTTGCGCACGTCGAGTACAAGAGCGGCGTCGTGTCCGGCAACACACCGCGCAAGCGGGAGCGTGTCAAATTCGATGACCTGACCGAGTACGATGTCACAGAGGTCGAGGAACGCGCCCTGTGGGACTACGAGGCGAAACGGCTGCACGGCGTCGTCCAGAACATGGGCATGGGCGGCCAGAACCAGCGCCTGAAGTTTGAGGCGGAGACGCTGTTCCCGGAAGCCGACACGGTGACGGCGTACCGGCGTCTGGCGCACGTGGCCGACCAGGTGCTGTTCAACATGCACATCTGCCGGCACGACAATTCGATTCTGCTGCAGCAAAATGCCGAGCAGTTCACGACACACTGGGCGTACCGCAACAGCCAAAAGATTCTCGAGGACCGTCTCGAGCGCATCAACAAGCAAAAGGAGCGCGGGCAGCGGCGACGGAACGGCGAGACGATGGATGGAGAGGACGAGAGCGACAGCGACGGTAGCGACGACAGCGAGGGCGACGACGATAAAGCAGAAGAGGACAAACCGGCCGTACATGCCGGCGGACCGGACGCGGAAAAGGCCACGGGTGGCATTGCCGCCGGCACGCGTGAGTTCATGGTGCGCTACTGTGCATTTGTCGACTACCTGACGGCGACGGCGGCACGTCTGGCCATTTCGGCGGCTGACCACGCCGCATGGCAGAGCCGTGCGCTGTCTGGCCTGGCGAAGTACTCGGCGAAGCTCAAGATCCTGGCACGCGACGCGCAGGAGTACGCGGAGCGCTCGCTCGAGTACGGGCGCAACTACTCGGCCGAGAAAAAGGTGCTGCAGGCTCTGGGCGCAACGCGCGTGGACCTGGAGCAGCCCGACGACGACGACGACGACGCGCCGTACATTATCGGTGGATTGAATGGCAACGGGCAGAACAATGGCCAAGGCAACGACCGCAACACGGGCGGCGGCCCGTTTGGCATGGGCGGACACCCGCGCTGGGGCGGCTTCCACATGGACCCGATCTACGAGCCTCGGCGCCAGCGCGAGCTGGAAGCGTTCCTGGAGACCAGCAAGCGCGGCGGCGACAGCTACTTTGCAGACCTGTCGCGCATCGAGAACTGGACGTCGTCGACGTTGTTGACGATGCTGCAGGAACTCAAGGGCTCGTCGTCGGTGTCGGCTAAGATGGCCATGGGCGCCAGCTTTGCGGAAGATGCACTGGATATTTGCTCTGTGGTCTACCGCGGTGGCACGATGGAGACGCCCCTGTCTGCATTTGTGCACCAGGACCGCGGCGGCGACTTGTCCGGATCGAGCCGCCCGCTTTTTGTCAAGCACAGCTACCAGGGCTTCAAGCTGTTCCGGGACGCCGTGGAGGAGCTGCGCGAGAGGAACAAGCGAGCCGCTCTGGCAGGCGACCTTGACGAAGATAGCAATGAGAAGGACAAGGGCAAACGCAAGGGCAGCGGGTCGTCCAGTGCGTCGTCTCGCCGTGCTTTTGTAGCCGCGGGCGCACCGGATGCAGGCGCGGGCCCTGCCTTACCTACTGGCGAGCGGCCATCGGGCACGCGCGTCACAGCGCATCTTCAGGTCCTTGACGGCGACGGTGACCCGGACATCAAGGCCACGACGCGGCCGGTCGAGATGCCGCTCACGACACTCGGCCAGATCATTGCCGTCATGGTGCCGCTCACGTGCACGCAGCCTACCGTCATCAACGAGCTGCAGACGGCGCTGCAAGGCCTCGGCGAGATGCTGCCCATTGACGTCGACGAGGACTTCCGCCCCCGCGCGCCCGAGTACACGGCCGTGGCGGCCCTGCGCACGCTGACGTACGATCAGTAGAGCAGCTCGAGTCTCCCAGGCGCAGATTTCCGGTCGCTGTCGCGGTCGCTCGTGGCGCAGACGCACCGGCACGCGGCGATGCTGGGCGGCTGGGGCGGCGGGTTCGGCGAGGGCAGCAGCAGCGGCAGCGGCAGCAACAGCGGTGGAGGCATCGGCATCGGCATCGGCGGCGGTGGCGGCAGCGGCGGCGATGGCAGCAACAAGCGAACGGGCACCAACGCGTGGGAAGCGGCGTCGGCGGAGCAGCGGCAGCAGCGGGTGCGCGAGGCGCGACGGCGCCAGGAGCGGCTGGCGAAGGAGAGCTCCGAGTGGGTGGTGGAGGAGCGCACGGTGCGGGTGCGCTGCACGACGTACGTGTACAGCGTGCTGGCGATCTGTGCGCTGCTGGTGGTGGGCGGCCTGATGATTGGCGTGTTCCTGGGACGCGCCGAGGAGAACAGCATCGCGCTGCAGAACGTGGACCCGTTCGGCATCACGACGTACACGTGGGTGGTGGCGGGTTTCATCATGCTGATTGCCAAGAGCGTCCGCGTCAATGAGTGGCCGTGGCGCGACTTTCTGCTGCAGCGCGTGACGTGCCACAGCCTGAGCGAGCTGCAGGCGGTCACGGGCATCGACGCGCAGGCACTGCTGGTGCACCTGCTGACGACCGAGTCGGAGAATGTGCTGGTGGCGGCCGGGCCCTACAACAAGGTGTTTGCGCGGCGCGGCGCGGCCGGCGAAGGGTTCAAGGTGGACATCAAGCCGGAGATCCGCACGCTGCTGGCGGCCGGGCTCGTGTTTGTCAAAGTGTCGACGCACCACGAGGGCACGGCGCTGGTCTGTCTGGACCTGCGGTCGGGCGGCGGCGGCAGCAGCGGCAGCAGCACGGGGATCGGCAGCATCGGCAGCGCGGGCTCGGGCGACGGGCGCACGGCGGTGCGGCACCAGGACATGTCGCGGGACAGCGACATTATGTGTCGGTACCTGCCGCGCTCGGGCGACCGGGTGCAGGACCTGGAGATCAGCTCGCGGAACGCGTTTGTGCGGTGGCGCAAGGTGCTGGGCGTGTACCACTCGCACGGGCGGAAGATTCGGTGATGGCGATGATGTGTGTGATTTGACTTGTGGAGACTGTTGTTTGCCTGTGTTCTTTTCGATCTTCTTTTGGATATGATTTTTGTTTGCTTTCTATTGGATTCTCTTGTCCTTTTCACAGTTTCTATACCCAATGGACAAACCACTTGCACTCTTTTGGATAGTCAACTTCGCTTTTCTGTATCGCTGCTAACTTCCGCAAAGGCCGTCAAGAGTGAGGACAGGTGCGCCCGTCAGCGAGACGAGAGACGACGTTACGAACGAGCGCATAAACGACACTTGGGTTGTACACAGTTCCGTGTTTCGCACGCGTCGGTTGTACGATCAGCTCACCGTGTCGCTATGTCGGGTTTTCTATGGCACCGGTCGCCTCGCTTTTGCTTGCATTCCACGAGACCGCGAATCTCACCATGTCTCAGTCCTTGCCGTTGAATATCTGCAGGGATATAGCGATGACGCGTCAAGACGGAAACCTTGCGGGGGAGGGAAACCAACGGGACTCATGCTGCCTGCTTACGGCATTGAATTGGAAATCTTCTGACGAAGCGGGACGGGGATTGCAGTGTAAGACGGGGTTTACGGGGCTTTAGCCCGGATAAGTGGCCATTTATGCCCGTCCGGCCAATTAGGACGACCGATTACGACCATAGCGGCCCAAATCCGCGGAGTCCCGAGCGGAGTTCGAAACGGGCATGAAAAGGCAAATCTGACGATGTCATGGAATACAGACGTCTTCTAAGCAGGAGAACATGACAAAGCTGAAAGCCCAGGTATGTGAAAGATTGAAAAGCATAAGATATAAGAATGGCCCTCCGCCCCAGGCAAATGTGGAAATCAACCTCAACAACTCAGCAAGCAGCACTCTCAGCACTCTCAGCACTCTCAACACTCTCAACACTCTCAAAGACGTTCAAGACTCTCAATCCCTCAACATCCACCAACATTCAACTCCAAACTCCAGGGGCATTTGTTCCTCCTCCTTTTCTGACTTATTTTCACTTGATATACACTACCAGCCATTTTTTACACCTCACAATGTTTTCCGGCAACGACGTGGCAATCATTGGCGCGGGCCTCTCGGGGCTGACACTCGCCCTGGCGCTGCACCAACAGGGCATCAAGGCGACCGTCTACGAATCACGATCGGCTCCGAGCAACATTGGCGGGGCCGTGATGCTCTCGCCCAACGCACTGCGGGTGCTGGACGCGCTATCGTTGTACAGCGTCATCAAGCCACAGGGCTACAGCTTTGACCGCCTGGACTTTCGCGACGGCGAGGGCCAGGTCACCGAGACGTACGAGTTTGGCGATGCCGCCAAGTACGGCTACCAGGGCCTGCGGATCTACCGGCACGTGCTGATTGACACGCTTGTGGCGGCGCTGCAGGAGAAGGGCATTCCAGTGGTGTACGGTCGCAAGTACTCCCACGTGGTGCGCGAGGACGGCGAAGACGGCGGGGATGGCGGGGCAGTGACGTTTGCGTTCGAGGACGGCGCGACCGAGACGGCGTCGCTGCTGGTGGGCGCCGACGGGATCCACTCGACGGTGCGGCGGCACCTGTACCCGGACCTGCAGACGACGTTCTTGGGCATGGCGGGCATCACGGCGGCCGTGCCGACGGCCCAGCTCAAGCTGCCGGCGGACGGCAGCTACCACATCCCCGTGACAATTGCGCCGAGGAACAAGAACAAGACCAGTGGTGGTGGCGGCGGCAGCGGCGGCGGCGGCGCCAGTGCGTTTGTGATTGCACCGCAAACCCCCGACGGCGGCGAGGTCCTGATTGGCAAGCAGCGCCGCATCCTGGAGCACGAGCGCGCCGCCTGGGAGCAGCGCGGGTCCCTGGCGGACGGGCGCGCCGCGGCGGTGGCGTTCCTGCAGGAGGGCTCCGGCACCGACACCTACCCCGAGATCGTGGCCAACGCCGTCGCGGCCATCGACCCGGCCAAGGTCAACGTGTGGCCCTTTTACGTCGTGCCCAAGCTCGCGCGCTGGGCGTCGGCCGCGCGCCGCGTGGTTCTGCTGGGCGACGCCGCGCACGCGATCCCGCCGTCGGCCGGCCAGGGCATCAACCAGGCCTTTGAGGACGTGTACATGCTGGCGCTGCTGCTGGGGTGGCAGTCGAAGCAGAAGCAGGGGTCGCCCGGCGACGGACAGGTGAAGGCGACGGCGAAGGCGAAGGCGGCGCTCGACTTTTGGCAGCAGTACCGGCAGGCGCGCGTGGACAAGGTGCTGGAGCTGAACCACCAGATCGACCTGCGGCGGATGCCGGGGACGGACGTGGTGGTTACGACGGGGGCGGCGCGGGAGCCGTTTGACTTGGCGTGGCTGTACAAGCCGGACTTTAAGAAGGACGTCGAGGACTGGGTGGCGCAGCAGGAGAAATAGAGGAGGGGCGTTGTTTACTTTTGTTTTACTTTTTTCGCAGACAAAGAATCCTATTGTCCTTTATTTAAATCCCACATGAGAGACCTTCTAAGAGGCACCACTGCTACCCGCTCGAGAGACCAACCTCGGCGCAGAAGAAAAGGAGACCAAGGCTTTTTGTGTGACGGAGTGAGATAGAGCACGCAAACGGAGGCGGACCGTGAGCCGCGGTCAATGTGTGCGAGCGACTTCTCGCGTATTACTAGTTGTCGTTGCATCTTTTGAGAATTATCTACGGACTCCAAAGAAATGGAGATAGATCACTCCCAATCCCTGGAAACATACGAGAATCAGCTGTAGCGGTTCGCCGCGAGTGCGGTACACGGCACCGGGAGGCGATTGTGTGGTTCCGGGGACGCCAACTGCAACGGCGACGGAGACGGAGGACAGCAGCAACGGCCGACAGTCGCATCTGAGCGACTTCCACGAGACATTTGCGTGCCGCCCGACCACTACGTATGAAAAGCGATGTATGTACCATCTGTATCTTTTTTTTTTTTTTTTTTTTTTTTTTTTTTTTTACATTTTTTTTTTTTTTTTTTTTTTTTTTTTTTTTTCAGTTTTCCTGCAGATGATTCACGAGCGTCATCATCAGTAGGTGCGAAGCTGAAGGATGTCCCCTTCTCTCCGACAAAGTATCCTCTTGACCGTCACGGGGCGTCCCGGAATAAGCACATTGGACCATGACGTAAGGCTGGGTCTGTTGGCCGGTAGTCGACGCACTGTCTTGTCCGCAAATGTGCAGTGTAAGTCTTGTCCAAAGTGGCAAATTGTCAACACCAACAAGTGGCTGACAGACTGTCCGAAGGCATGCTGCTTTTTATTTTATTTTATTTATTTATTTCTCCACTGGCTACCACATCCCCAACCAACAGTGCATCTCCAACGAAGCCGTATCAGCAACCGAGTCCCGCGATGAATATTCAACGTTGAGGTGAGAGGGGTGATGGCGCAAAGCTGATGACAGGCCTCGAGGACAAGGTAGTCATATGTGCCATATTCCTACTTTTATGGCTTTCTTACTTTCTTTCATCCCCCCCCACCTTTTCTCCTCCTCTTCCACCTACGCTCGTTTATTGGCACTGGGGTCCGCCCTCTTTGACCGCCAAGATGCACTTTCGTGTTTTCGCTGTGATTGGCAGCATGGCCGCGCTCGCTACCGTGTCTGGTGCCGCACAGATCGACGCTGATGCCGCTGTTGCTGTCGATGCTGTCGATGCTGTCGATGCTGTCGATGCCACGACAGCACCGCAGACAACGGCTGCCAGCACCCCGGCCTTTGATAGGGAGTCCTTCTTCCGCATCCCCAATTCCATGCTCGACGAAGCCTCCCGTTCGCTCGACTATGTCAACGACCGCCTCATTCAGATGGGCATCACAGCCAGTACGCTTTTTTTCCCTGTCTTTTTTATTCTTTTTTTTTCACTCTTTTCATATTCTCCCTTTACCATGGCTAACCATTCAGACAAAATGATAAGCAACAGCCGAAAGCGAGTCTCGTTCCAGACCGCCCAAGGCATTGCCGACCTTGTCCGCAACCCCCTCGTCACCCTCGAGAGTATCTTGCGCTCGACGACCGACATCTCCAGGACCATCGGCCTCAAGTATACCACCCTCGCGGACATCACCGAGACCGCGACGGACGCGTTTGGGGCGTCGGACGCCACCTGCGACGGCAAATGCTTGCTTCTCAAGGCCGACAAGATCGTCAGCGAGGCCATGGCCTTTGGCAATGCCACATCCGACCGCACGGGACTGGACAGCGTCACCGCCCTCTTCCAGCCCGTGATTGGCGCAGCCAAGGCGCTGGTCGTGCAGCTGGACGGCGACACGTACGAGGGCAAGGCATTCCTGCGCGAGGTCAACGATCCCGAGGGCGCCATGATACGGAAAATGAGACTCTACACCGCCACGATGTCGGTGCTGTCGATGGCCTCGACGACCGTTTCTGGGACAGCCTCCGCAACGTTGACAACGACGACGGATCTGACCACAACAACGATGACAACGACAACGGATCAGGCCACGACAAAGGCTGATTAGGTGGCTACCATTGGACCCAAGTCCCAAGCGGCCGATAGGGCGGCTGACAGGTACCTTGTGCATCTGGCAAGCACGCAAAATGAGGCTCTGCGCAGGCCCAGCTAAATAATGTAATGACCGCCCAACGACGGAGAATGTATTAGTATATATATACGAAAATCATAAAGTATAAAAAAAAAAAAAAAGAAATAAAAAAACCAAAGAAAAGAAGGACGAACCTGCTGCCGGCCACCACCGACTGGTATTGATTTGCAGAGCGATTGATGGGTTGATAACGATGGAAACGACATCCTTTTCGTCCAGCATGCACTTGATGCTTTCCCACCGTCTCGTATGGGCTCTGTCGATCAAAGAAACAGGGGTCCCCGGCCCGTCTGGAGGGTCCAGGCCCTGCACGGCCCGCACTGCACCGTCTGTCTTGCATTCCGCACTTTGAAAATAGGAGAGAAAAAGACAAGCGGAACCTGTGGGCGGCTCTGCGTGGCTGTTGGACCCACTGCTTCGTACAGTCGAAAGTGTGCCTCGGGCCCGTTACCATCGGCCTGAGGAAAACAGAGGAATAAAGTCACATCCGACGGAAGCTTCGATGGTCGACAAAAGTTAATTTGTGCTCGTTCTTTAACGTTTGTCTCATAATTCTGTGTCCAACATGGCGGTGAATCCTCTCTCTCCGTCATTCGACTTTCGTTCTTCGTTCACCCAGTGAGCACGTAAGATTTGGCGCTGGTCTCCGTATTTGACAGCGGGACGGAGCGTCTTGGCAAATTGGCATTCAGATTGGGCTCGCTCGTCACCCAAGTTTATGAAACAATTTGAAGCTTGAGAAGATGAGGACCTCAAGGCTTGCCTGTGATAATCTTGTTCGTGGCGTTTGTCGTGTAATCAACAAAAGTCTTTGGACCCATTCTGCACAGTAAGCGCAAAGACGAGACGAGCAAAAAGGCCCCCCAAAACGCCGCGCGAGGAAAACAGCCTCACGATGTTCCACCTCGCACACCAAAAAACAGACTATTGACTCGCGAAACCGTCAAAGGTTAACCCACCTTGCCTGTCCTCCTTCGTTCTTCCCCCCTCGAGGCCTGGCGCTTTCCTCTTTCTGCATGGCGGCCCACCCACACTTTATTTTGACGTTTGGCTGTGGCTGGGCTGCTGGCCCAAGCATCGTCTTGTTTCTTTTAGAAAAGTGACATGCCATTTTTCCAATCGGAAAGTTTGATTTGGCACTTGCAGCGCGTCTATCGACTGTAGAGCTGAAAAAGCACAGGCGTAGTTCAAAGCTCTGGCCGGAACACTGCAGTCTGCAGTGTTACGCGTGGCCGATAGCACTTGCCGTATTTGACCATTCTCGTGCCTTCCCTTCACCTGCATAAAGATCGCAACAGCCTCTCCGTCATTCTTTCCATTTTCGTTCTCCCCCTTGGTCGGCTCCTCTCCTCTCCTCTACTTTCCTCTCCTTTCCTTCCCTTTCCTTCCATTGTTCCGTCTTTTGAGCCTCATCGAACGTCGGCGTTTTGACGCTCCACGACAACCGATCCTGTCGACCACACGCAATGGCTTCCAACACATACGCCTCGCCCGTCAGTGGCGACGGTGGCACGCCTGGCTCGTACCCCGTCTTCTTCATGCCCGTGCCCTTCCTTGTGGCCCGCGGCTTCCAGATCTTCCTCTCCTTTGTCATCATGATCATGGCCGGCATGCTCATGCACGGCCTTGTTCTCGGCCCAAACGCCTTTGCCCTTGTCTGCGGCCTCTTCTCCATCATCATCGCCGTCTATGCCATCGTCACCGAAAAGGTCTTGGGTGCCCGCGTCGCCTACAACTACTGGGCGGTACTGTCCCTCGACCTGCTCATGGTCATCTTCTGGCTGTCGTCCATGGGCGCCAACGCCGCACTGCGCGGCACCTTCCGCTACGCGACCTCCGCCGAGTGCTACGACGACGGCAGCACCTTCAACGCCGACACATGCTACACCTCGCGCAGGCGGGACCTGCTCACCAAGCGGTCTGCCGTCGCCGGCCACGTTGCCCTGGCCGAGATCAGCGCCATTGCCGGCCTGTCGGCTCTGCTGATGCTGCTGTTTGTCGCCACCTTTGCCTACCTCGCACACCAGGTCCGGCTGTATCTGCAGGGCCAGAAGCACGGCATCCAGAGCGACGACGCCGGTGTCGTCGAGATGAAGGGCCAGCCGCCGGCCGGCGGGCCTGTGACCGATGGCTACGATCCGGATTATCCTGGATACACGGCTGCGCCGGACGTTGATGCTGGCCCGGCGTCCGTTCAGCCCTACACCACCGAGGTCCATCCACTGCAGCCCATGCCCTACGAGACGGCGACCACCTATGGTGCGGGTGGTGCATCGGCTGGTTACGCGGGCGGTGTCCAGGCAACCGCTGTCTACGATCCGTACGCCCAGGCCGCAGCCGCGACGTATGCGCCGTCACAGCACGTCGTCAGCCCCGTCGCGACACCTGCCCCCGAGTACCAGCAGCAGCAGCAGCAGCAGTACATCAGCGCTGCTGGCCCGCCACAGAACATGCCCGGGCCCTACTACTCTTCCCAATCGCAGCAGCAGCCATACTATCCCCCGCGGTAGCAGAGTCGGCACGGGCGCTGTCTCTGTTTTTGGATTTCTTCACGGATTTTATAACTTCATGCTTGGGACGGTACACGGTTTTTGGATACTCTCTATTTTTGGCTCATATGGTTCTTTTTTTGTACTATTTCCAATGTCTGTCTTGCACTTGCGTTTTATATTATACCTTATGCGTCACGGCTCATAATTCTGATGATTTTTTTTTTAAAAAATAAAAAATAAAAATAAAACAAAAAGCTTTACCCCCCCTCCCGACCGAACTCCCTCTTCTCATGATACGGGCATCTTTCTGCACCTTGTGAGCCGCCTTCACAGAGGTCGATGCCAGCAACCATTCGATGCCGATCACCCCCCTTGACCGCCTGCGCCCTCAACGTCTACGAGTCTACTTGTCGGCTACACACCGTTAGGGACCCGAACAAGGTCTGTGGTGACGGGGCAGCCGCGGATGTACGCTGATAATGAGCACGAAAGCTCGGTAGCCGGTCTGGGCACCGAGGCGGACGGAGAGGTGGACGCTGTTCTTGTGTCTCGGCTCAAACCAGGCAGCGACCTTGTGTGGCTAACTGAGACCGATTCCGAGGCGGTGTTCTGGAAACTGCTGAAGGCCAAATCGAAAGAGTGGACAGGCTTGGTGACAAGACGCATCATAGGATGAAAGAGATCAAAATACAATAAATATACATTTGACCGATATTGTTTTCACGTTTTGTCGTACACGTGGGTCATGAGATGAGGCGACCAATGGCTGTGATGCGCAACAACGCTTTTGTGTTCGCATATCGTATTTTGCGAGACGGTCACTGAGCAGCCACGAGAATGAAGACCATTGTGGTTATCCCATTACGAAATAAACAGCAACGACGAAGGGCAAAAGTACCATGCAGAGATGCGGGATAAATGCAAATGCCTTCGGCTCATTGTCGGCCTCGCAAAACTATTTCATGTCAGTTGGCCGAACCGTCTGCACGCATCGACCAGTCCTCCATAGTTCTTTCTCAAGCCTTGTGCCTCAAGCCTCAAAGCCGCAAAGCGGCACAAGCTCGGTGTGGCAAAGTCCGGTCCCAAAATAAAACCCATAGTTGAAGCAGATCCGTCGAAGCACAAGCACCAACCTGGCGACTCTTGGCCGTCAAGCAAGCATGAGGCGGATGGGCGTCTTGTAGTGATACTACCATCAAGGGCCATTAGGTCTGTTTTGCCAAAAATAAAAGCAGACTACTTTGTACGAGCTGTAAATAGTTTTATTCAAGTGTGACGACGTACTCGGACGCACATGCTATGCCAGCCAAAGTCCCGACAAGCGGTGGTCGTTGGGGGGTTTTGGTTCGTGGCGAGGCGCTAGCAGTTAACAACTCCCAAAGTGGAAACTTGCTCCCACTTTTATTTCTGGAGAACGACAACTCAGCAACCAAATTCTGACCACCTTCTCCGGTTTCCGTACTCCTGTGTGTGGTCTCGACCGTACCATCCTGCCGTCGTAGGAAGGTTGGAGGGCTGGGAGACTGGGGGCTAGAAACTGGAGCTTCAGCAAAAACCTGTTCGCAGGACAGCCCTAGCCCGTTCCCCGTTTTTTTTCATCGGGCAGTTGTTGAATGCTTCAGACTACAAAGTACGTACGCACTTGCGCAGTATCGATGTACGCCATTTCAAGCGATGAAACGACTTGTTGACCAACCCAGCCCACTCTTTTCGAACCCCCCTATTCCTGTTCGACTATCAACAAGCGCGGAGCCAGCGACCAGTAAAAATGGAGCTCTTGAGCAGCAACGCAAGGCCGATCAACTCTCTCCAACAACGTGCGAGACAAGAGTCCGTACACCGCAGTGCTCAAGTCGTGGAAGACGGTGCGCCTTTTTCATCCCTTTGCAACTTCCTGGCCGCTTCATCCGTTTTGTTTTCTCACCATCCTTCAGAATTTTCTGACTGCGTACTTATGCCAGCTTTCCTGCTCCATTTGACATATCCCTTGCGTCCACTTTGCGTATCCTTGGGTACTCCGGATGGGGTGGTTGCAAAATAGAAAAAAAAGGAGGGGAAAAAAGAAAGATGGCAAGGCACACCCCTGAACAGGACCGTGGCAGGCCCGAGGAGCAAGGCGGGTGAAGGTCAAGCTTTGCAGGGGCTGCTTTCGATCTATGACGTTCGCTCAACATATTGTCTTTGCGACGACGTTGCTTCCGCATCTGTTGGGGCCATCGAAAATATCTCGTATTGGCTTTCACAGCGAGCAATGGTTGTGATGGTAACTTCAACAGTCCGATTGAATCCATGTGGCACACAATCTATGGTCGGGGGAACGAAAAGAGGGCGATATTTTTTGCCAATTTCGGTATATCGGTGTGGCGAAGGTGACCTCATTTGTATTATTGCCACGGCCATTCCGATGTGCTGGGTTATAAAGTGTTCGTGAGCTGCAATGCCTCCCTTCGAGTGTGGTCTGGCCAGATCAGAAGACACTGGAATGTACAAGGCGATTATGCTTGTTGAATCTTGCACGTTCTCAGTGCTTTTCTCCCTGCCGTGGGCCCCCTTTTTCGAAGCACTTCGCACCTGCCTCCCTTCTCTCTCTATCCTACCTCCATTCCTTCCTTTCTACGCCCTTTGCTCCTTCCCTCCCAGCTTTGGCCGCTTTAGCGATCCTTCCCTCTTTTCGTCTTCGGGCTCGTTGCTCCTTCCTGATCGACGCACAATCGACTGAGACACCACGCTTCCGATGACCAGCCAAAGACGTCACGGAGTGGAGCCAGCCATAGAAAGAGGGGCAGCAGCAATTGTTGCCGCGTCCACGGCCTTGACCGTACACCATACTCGGTGTGGGTGATGTGTACGACAGCACACCTCACAGGAGCGCAGTTTTCCAACGTAATAGTACTCGTCCTCGATCGAACGATACAACGACCGAGAGCGGCTTCCAGCGGAGGTACAGGAGCCGAGGAGCTGACTCGCTGTATACGACGTACTTCGTACCGTCGCATTCTGCTGTGGGTCACTTTGGTAGCTCTTGCCAAGTGGAGAGCCAGATCGGTCGGGACGATCGAGCACGTTCGCGGAACTGGAAGGAGCATCCTAGCCCAGGTCAAGGCTATGCCGAGGATGGTTTTGGGGGGAGACCTCTGGGCACCGTTAACGACGTAAAGCCTGTCCACGCATGACATGCGAGGACCAGAACATACGGAGTACCGTCGTACGTAGTACACTAATTGGGACTCGTATGTTTTATGGATGATACTGCGATATAAGCATCGAAACAAGTAAGGCCAATCGCAACTGAGCCGAGTTGTCACATTGGCTCACAGCTCACTCTCTATCTTTCTTTGTTCCATTTTTAGGAATTCGCAGAGAGGGACCAACCAATGGGCACCAGTACCTGTGTACCTGAGACGTAGCTTGCATTGGTGTGCTGTTCTTTGTTCGCTGGTCGTTACGAGCGGCGTCAACATCGGAGACACAGCGCTAATCGTGCCCTAAACATCTAGCGCGTGTGCTTCTACAAGCTGCGATAAGCGGCGCACAAAAGTAGAAAGGGCCAAGGGGCACGGGGGAAAAGAACAGCTGAAGCAAACGGTAGACGACTCAAGAGAGGGCGCCAGGAGATTGGAAAAAGGAAGTAAATGTAGCTGTATGACATATAAAAGGGCGCATCTGGGCCCATTGACCAGTAAAAAGTCCCTAGCCCATTTATCTGAGCCAATCTGTGTGCCGTATTCAGCATGCTACTGTATAGAGGGATGACGCAGCGCGTAGAAGCAAGAGACCGCAGAGAGGATGCAGGAGCTGAGGAGGTAGCCAGAGCCAGGGAGAGACGACGAAGGAGAAAAGGGAAAAGGAGTTAGCACCGAGTCTGGTGGCTGGCAAAGACAAACAACGTTTCCAACAAATGAGACTTGCCGCACCAGGCGAGTCAGATCACGGCGAATGCATGGCATTGGGTCTCTGCTTCCTGATTTGTGGGGATGAAGCGAGAGACAAGAGGCGAGTAGCTGGAGAGAGAAGCCACTGACTGCAAGAACACACCGACATGCCGAATAGATGGGGACACTGCGAACACCTCTCACCATACACAGGGGGACACATCCCTCAAGCATGCCGCTTGCTCTGCAGAGACGCTGGACTCTCACCGCGACAATATGAGTTCAGGTCATGCCGATGAGAACGCCCTGCTCTTTTGCCAACAACGGTAAGCTGACATACCGTACATCAATCGTACGCTGTGCCCTTGCGTGGAGATTGATGGTTTTTGCAGGTACAGATTACTCCAAACGATAAAGACAGATACACATACGAGATGGAAGAGGCAGATGCTGCAAAGAACTGATCGTTGTGCAAGGATGACCGAACTGGCCATGGCTCCTGCCGTTGTCTTGTTGCTCCGCACACCGCAAGACCACCCAGAGGCATGAAGATAGCCCCTCGAGCCCTTGGCTCCTTCTGTTTCTTCTCTCAGCGCCCTGCGTCTCCTCTCTGCATTCTGCAAGTGGTCCATGTTTTGAGCACACTTGTTGTCTACTCCGTACCTGCCAAAGACCTGTCTGCTGTTTCCTGTACTACTCCACTACGACCTCCACCTTTTTAGTGGTTCCTTCCTGGCATGTCCATGGCTGTAGTAGCTTCTGGAGCCGGGCCCCATCTCACTTACACCCACACAGAGACAGCAAAACTCTGCGAGTCTGGCCTCCATGCGTAGGGTGCGATAGCCGAAGGCGAGAATGGTATGTGCAAGAGAAGAAACAGAAGAAGAAAATGTCATAGAAGCTGAAAAAGAGGACCCAGCGAGGGCGTGGCCGACCTACACATATATGAACCCCCCTTCTCCCTGTCATTCCTTCCCTCTCTATCATTCCTTCCCTCTTCCCTTCCTTCCTCCTGGTCTCTTTGTTTGTCTCATACCGGATACGTCAATTGCTTGCTCCTTCCCCCCTTGTGTATCTCTCGTTCATACACAAAGTCCTACCGTTTCCGTGTGGTCGTCCTTGTTTACACTTGTTGTTTACAAAACCAGACCTCTCTTCTCTTTTCTTCTCCTCTCTCGCTTTGGAGTTTTTGACCACCTGTTTTGCTTGGAATCAGCACATCATTGTTTTGTTGACGCTCGACTTGTCCATCGTTTTGTCTACAACACCAGTTACTTATATTGCCTTTTGACATATTGCCTTTTTGACCCCAACATTCACAATGAAGTCCACCATTGCTCTTCTCTCGCTCGCCGCCGGCGTCATCGCCGATGGCGTCACGTCGGCTATCACCCCGACGTCCTCGGCCCCCGCTGGCTGTGACGTCGCCTACTCCGGCAAATTCGAGATCACCGTGGTCGTTGTCAAGAACGAGAAGCGTGACCGGCCTGTGAGTTTCTGTTCTGCTTCTGCCTCTGCTTCTTGCTTCTTTGCTACAATCTCCATATGCCATAGCCATATACTGACAGCAATCGGCACCAGCACACGAAGCGCAGCACTTGCTCTAGCAACGGGGCCCTGCTCCTGACCCTGGCCGATGGTGTCCTGACCGATGCTAAGGACCGGACGGGCTACATTGCCTCCAACTACCAATTCCAATTCGATGGCCCGCCGCAGGCCGGTGCCATCTATACGGCCGGCTTCTCCGTGTGCGGTAACGACTCGCTCGCTCTGGGCGGCTCGACCCAGTGGTGGCAGTGCAAGTCGGGCGACTTCTACAACCTCTACGACCGCAACTGGGCCCCCCAGTGCGAGGCTGTCGAGATCATTGTCATGCCGTGCGGTGGTAGCAGCCCCAACGCAGCCGAGTCCAACGACGGCCAGGTTGTTGCCACGCAGGTGATCACCACGACGATTGTCAAGCCCATCTCCGACGGCCAGCCGCAGGTCATCACCACCACGGTCCCTGTCCCCATTTGCCAGATTAACGATGGTACGGTGTCCCCCATAGTGTTCTCGTTCTCTACGATCTTGACCTTGAAAACTTATTTGAACAAAACACTAACCCTCACAGGTCAAATCCAGGGCCACACCACCCCCTGCGCTGAGATTTCGGCACCGACGACCACGGCCAACCCGAACACTGGTGTCCCAGTCAGCCAGTTCTCGGATGGCCAGATCCAGGTTACCACGCCGGCGACCACAAACACGGGCTCTGCTGTCGTCCAGATCTCTGACGGCCAAGTCCAGGTGACGACCGGCGTCGCTACTACTTCTGCTCCTGCGTCGTTCAAGACGTCGTCTGCCGCTAAGAACGGTACTGCCGGTCCCTCGGCCAAGACTAGCTCTCCTGGCGCCACCACCACCGGTCCGGTGCCCATTACCACCAGTGGCGCTCTCCGTGCCACTGTCGGCCTGGGCTCGTTTGCTGCTCTGGCCATGTCCATGGCCGGCGCCTACTTCCTGTTGTAAGCAGTGTCTCTGAACAACGAGGGGGGGAACGAACGACCAGGCGACAGAAAAGTGTCATGCGAAAATGAATATTTCCTTCCTCTTCTATCCCATTTCTCTTTACAATTGCAGGGCATTGCAACAGGCAGGTGGAAATAAGTATGGGGTTATCAATATGGCATAGGGTACTCTCGGGTATTGCACGACTCTGTTTCTCTTTTCCATTCGTTTTACTTCACGTCTTTACGACATTTTGTTTCCTTCCTCTTTTGCCTTCGTTCTTCTGGCTCTTGTTCTCCTAAGCTGAATGTTTGTTGGCAGTGGATTCGGGTTGGCGATGGGAAACAACGGCCCTCGTCAGAGCCGTAGATAGACAAGGCGCGCATGCGTCTGTGAATAATCAAAAAGTATATTTAATGTCCAAGGCACAGCGACAAATAGTGAACAAAGAGCAACGAAAAGAACGACAAAGAGCAGTCCGCAAATAGATGTGGCGAACACAGAACGTTTACGCGTGGTCATGTGACCAGTTTAGTCCCAAAATCTGGAGTTACTTCTTAGCAAGCGACTTTTCAGAACATCATGTAAAAGCTGCCCTACGACAAGAAAGCAACAGCAGAATCCCGACAGGCTGCCAGCCACTGCATATTCAAGATGGCCGACTATTGGAAATCGACGCCCAAATACTGGTGCAAGCACTGCGCTGCATACGTGACCGACACGAAACTCGGACGCGCAAACCACGAGGCCACCGGCAAGCACCAGTCTGCCGTCCGGCGCGCACTGCGCAACCTGCACCGCGACTACGAGCGCGAAGAGCGCGAGAAGGACAAGGCGAGGCGGGAGGTGGAACGGCTCAACTCGCTCGTTGGGGGGGACGGCGGTTCGGCGTCGTCCACGTCCACACAGACCAGAGCACCACGGCCACCGGCGGCACCTCCACAATCCCAACCCCGACCCCAACCAAGCAACGCCTCCAGCGGCGGCCCGCCCCGCGAACAGCTCGAACAGCTTGCCGAGCTCGGCGTCAGCATCCCCGACGAGCTCCGCCCGGACCTCGCCATGGCCGGCGACTGGACCGTGACGGAGACGCGCGTTGTCGCCGTCGAAGACGAAGACGGCAAGAAACTGGGCGGGCAGGGCGCAACACGGTCGGTCGGCGTGCGCAAACGGCCACGGCGCTCTGGAGACGACGACGATGACGGCGACGATGACGAGTACAACAGAGGGCGAGGACTGGGAACCAAGGGCGGCCATTCCGAGTTTGAAAAGATAGACCTGGACGCCGCCGTCCAGGGCCTGTTCAAAAAGCCACGGCATTGGGGGCGAGACTCGCGCGCGGCGGGCGGCGGCCGTAGTGGAGGCGGTGAGGGCGGCGATGGCGGTGATGACGGGGGCGATCTGGACAGTTTGCTGAGCCGTGCCCTTGCGAAGCCGTCACCGCCATCAAAGACAGAGGAGGCGGCGTCCGACCCAGACAAGCGCCCGAACGCGGAGACGAAGCAGGACGTCAAGAAGGAAGACGGCGCAGCCACCGCATCGGACGACAACGTTGTCGATGCCGCACCACAGCCACCAAAGATCAAAGAAGAAGTTGAGGGAGGGGGTGGGTTGAGCCGCGACGCAGCACCGGCCAAGACACCTGACGCGAGCGAGGAGAAGCCGAGCTCGTCCGACGCAGCCATTGTCTTTAAGAAGCGCAAGACGAAGACGGTGCGGCAGAGATGAGGCGGCATGTTATGAAGACAATGTAATTTTTGGCATGCACGTCTACGACCATTTCACATTTTATATACCCCATAGACGAAATAGTACGGCTGTTGTTTGCAAAACTCTAACCAAAAGGACAAGAGCACCCGCTTGAGCCATCCTCCTCAGTCTTACTGTGCCGCCCACGCGGCCTTGATAAAGTCTGCGCACCGCTCACCCACCATCAGCGACGGCGCCATGGTGTGCCCGCTTGGAAGGCGCGGGAAGACGCTCGCATCGGCAATCCGCAGGCCCGCCACGCCGTGCACCCTGAGGCGCGCGTCGACGACGCCGTCCTTGGCTGTCGGAGCCATGCGGGCCGTGCAGCCAAAGTGCAGACTGGACTGGCCGGTCTCGCGGACGTAGGCGTCGATGTCGGCGTCCGTGACCGTCTGCCACGTCTTTTCGAGCGGCTTGATGTCGCCAGACGCCGACGGCGTGGGCAGCGTCGCGCCTACGACGTGGTTGACCACCGTCTGCGTGGGTGTGGTTTGCCGCTCGCCAGGGCGGCCCTGGGTGACGCCGTGCAGGATGCCCATGTCCATGCCGGGCCCGAACATAATGGCCGCAGGCTTGTGCGGGTAGCCCGAATTCTGCACAAACTCGTCGGCCAGGCGCATCGTGAAGCGTACGGCGCGGCGCACGGCTGCCCAGTCGCCCTTACCGACGGCACCGTCGTCGTCGCCGTCCACCATCTCCGGGTAGTGCACCCGTGTGTGCGCCTTGGGGTCCGTCGCCGACACCAGCTCCAGCCGGCCCGTCGTGCGCAGCTGGACCATGGTCGTGTACAGCGTCAGGAACGCGCGGTCCTGCGTCGCCGCATGGGGCGGGCAGCCGATGGCTTCGAGGTTGATGGAATTCACAGGATTCACCATGACCTCGACGTCGGGGACGTTGCCGGGCACCGTCCCATCGTTGTCGGCGGGCGTCGCGCTCGCACGGTACGTCGTCCCGTCCATGGCCGTCGTGCGCGCAAAAATGGTTGTCGCCATGCTCGGCGTCGACAGCAGGCCGGACCCACTCCAAAAATACTCGACAAAGCTGCGAAGGCCGACCAGGGGCTTCTCGATCAGCGCGTGCACCGTCTCCACGACGGGCAGCTGAATCATGATAGGGATGCCAAAGTGGTCAGACAGATGCTGGCCGACAGCGGGCAGGTCGCGGACGACGGGGACGCCTGTCTCCTGCAGATGGGCGCGCGGGCCGAGGCCGCTGAGCATAAGCAGCTGCGGGGTGCGGAAGGCGCCGCCACAGACGACAATCTCACGGCGGGCTTTGACGAGGACAGGCCTGCCCATTCCGTCCTTGCCGGTCGGCGCTGAGGCCACGTAGACGCCGGTGGCTCTGGCATCGGCCGGATCGCCGTCCAGACCGACAACGCCGTCGTTGAGCTCGATCTTGGTGACCAGCGCCTCGGTGCAGATGGTCAGGTGGCCGCGTCTCTCGAGGGCAATGCGCTTGTTGAGGTAGGCGCGGTAGGCGGAGACGCGTGTTCCGTCCGGGAAGACGGCGGTATCCAAGTAGAAGTAGCCCTGGGCACTGGCGGTGGGCGCATTGCAGTCGGTCTCGATGGGCAGGCCGACAGCCTTGCATGCTTTTTCAAGGCTGTCCGGTGTTAGCGATGACGGGCACAGCACACGAGAAGCCAATTGTATGCAGAGACGTACTATGGATGGAATCGGTACCGGCGATCAGCGATTCTGTTGACAAATGGCCCTAGGACATGCCAGTCGTGTCAGTCGTGTGACCCATGAAGTCAAGCAAAGATGGTCTGTTACCATGTGGTTTTGCCTACCCTCCTGTCCGCGGTACTCCGTGTTGCGTCGGTCGACCGCCGCCTCCATCCGCACAAAATACGGCTCGACGTCGTCCCACGCCCAGCCCTCGAGCCCCAAGTCGCTGGCCCACTCGTTGTAGCCTCCTGGAGCGCCCCGCGTCACCAGTAGGCCGTTCAGCCGCGACGTGCCGCCCAGACCCTCACCGCCCGCCAGTTGCAGTCGCCGGCCGTTGTACCCAGCAATAGGTTCCGAGAAGCGGTCGTGGACGCCCGTGGACCATGAGCTGACGTAGTTTTGCGAGAGCAGGGGCACGCGCGACATGACGACGTCCTTGAGAGGGCCGCGCTCGAGGAGCAGCACCGAGACCGACGGGTCTTCCGACAGGCGCGAGGCTACCACGGAGCCGGCCGTGCCGCCTGAGTACGTTAGCCGCAGGATCAGAGCAAGTGGAATGGAAAAGAGAGCGGCTTACCGCCCACGACAATGTAGTCAAACGTCTTGCCATCGACGTCGCCGACCTTGCACTCGGGGTAGGCTTCTGAAAAGGGCCACATGACTCAAGTTGTGGTAAGCGGTAGAAGTCGGTGTATAGGTCGGTAAATGGTGATGTTTTGTGTAGAGAAACTTCAGAATCTCAAAATACAATGCGGTCAATCTAGCCAATCGCCTTCATATACGTCGTCTGTGACTCGTGCCCAAGCTCGTAAGTTGGAGTGATAGAGACTGTGAGAAGAGACTGTGTAATTTGACGAAACAAGCGCTTATGGAATCTGACAAAGCCGCTGCGACCATGTTACAGTGGGTGGATGCAACTAATATGGAGAGGATGCATCTGACATCCTCGTCGCTGATGTCAAAGCGACCGACCGAATATTGACAAGCTCGCATTCCTCTCTATGATACCACCAGGCCTGCTATGTGCACGGTACACTAATAAAAAGAAGCATGGCAAGAAACAAGAGAGACAAAATTTCTCAATTGTGTTGTCGATTTTTCCGGGTTGCTGGTTTGGATCCTGTTCGTGATAGGAGACTTTTTGGGTTGGTGCAGCGCGTCTTGCCCCGATTTGGGTGTCAAGGTCAACTTGTACGTATTATTGCATAAGCTCGACAGAGAGGGCATGGGGTCGGGACGGGACCGTTCTTTCCAGCCTTGTCATCTTCCGAGCGTCCTCCTTCACGCCTTCCCATCCACATGACGAAACTTGCGTAGATGGCAGGAGCGAGTGTGAGCGGTGGTCGTCGACAAAGTTGCTGTTCCGGGCAAGAACGAACTAAGAGGGCGTGAAGAGCACAGAAGTGCATCCAGCACTAGTTAATCACCAAATCACGGGAATGGACGACATCACGGAAGTTGATTAACAGAAAAGGAAATAAGAGCTAGTCTTGAGTTTGTTTGCGCTTTTCTCCGCATCATTGTGTCGGCCCTCTCTCCAATACCACCCAGTACTGTGCTCGGTCATCGTCGCCGGCCTCTTCACGGGCCTGTTGTTTGCCCGTATCTTCTCCGGCATCGAAACCCAGTTCACCAGCTGGCGCACCATTTATTTGTCGCCCCTCGGCATCCAGTGCTCGCTGTTCCTCGTCCTGTTCTTCTTCCTGCCCGACTATCCTTCGACCAAACCGGACGGCATCTTGTAAGTCCACATCCTCAGGAGTCTGGTCCAGATCGCCGCGTGCCAACCGCTGCTCATCCAGACCAGCGTCATCTGAACCTGCATCTCAGCCTCGTACGCCGGCTTCTGGACCACTCCGAGGTTCCAACCGGCTCCGACACTCATTGTTCTCAGTACCATCGACATTAGCCTATTTGCCCTCATCGGCATGCCACCCTTTTTCGTCAACCCTCACATTGTGCACTACTGCTCAAGCACCTGCACACCATCTACGCCAGCGTCATCGCCCTGGCCATGGCTCTGGCGGGTATTGTCATCGGCACCTTTGCCCGCACTGTCTCGCTTGCGGGGCCCGTCATCATGGGCATCTGCATCGACCTGGGCCTGATCCTGTGCCAGACCGCCTGCCGCACCCAGCTCGTGCCCATCGAGCCCAAGACCCGCAACCGCGGCAACACCATCTTTATGGTCACTGGCTGCTTTGGCATGCTCACGGGAACCGCCGTCTGCAACATGCTGTACGCCACCGGCAGCGGGCGGACGAGATCCTCGCTCGACACGAACAATAAGGAGGACGTGGCCGATGTCGGGGCAGAAGCAATCCCAGTTACGACCATCGTCGCCGAGGACACGAGTGAGGGTGACGACAAGCACACGGTCGGCAATGGCGCGATCGAATGTAGAAAATGGTGCCGTAGAAATCGCTGTATCGGAAATCAGAGGTAGCAAAAATGACGAATAGCGAGATGATATTAATGGCAGGACAGGAAGGAAGAACAGCCTGCAAGCCGTTGCATAGATGGAAGCATATGATCAGTTAGAATTAGACGCCAGAAATAGAAAACGCCCCAAACAGAATCCAATCCAAAAAGTATTCAAGAGCAGGCATGCTCCTTATGCGCCGTTGAACCACATCCGATCCACACCCGTGGAAACGCCGCCGACGAGTCCTTTTGCCGCCGCTCGTTGCACCACCAGCCCGCCGACGTTGATTTGTCGCTGCAGAACGTGATGCAGCAGTCGGCACCATTGGGAAGCCAAACGTAGCTGTTGGACGAGAACGACAGGTCGAGAAAGCCCTCATCTCGGATGACGGCCGACACTCTGCCCGAGTAGTCCGACCCAGAGAATGCCTGGAATGCGAACCCCGTTTCCGTGTAGGTCTGGTTGTTGAGGAATGTGGGCGCAGGCGCAGGGGCCGCGGTCGTCTTGCTGGAGGTCGTGGCCGGCGCAGCCTTGCTTGTGGTCGGCTCGGCCTTTGTTGTTGGCTCGGCCTCCGTTGTCGGCTCGGACTGCTTTGTCGGTGTCGTTGCCGGCTCTTTGGTTGTGGTGCTCACAGCGGTTGTTTTGGTTGTTACTGTCTTCTGACCCGGGCTGCTACTGTGAGCTGCACTCTTGTCGGCATCCGTCTGCTTTCCCGTCGACGAGGCGGCGTCGGATGTTTCTGAACCCGTAGACTCGCCATCAGGCGTCCCACCCGATGAAGATGTGCCCGTGGCATGAATTGGACTATCTGTAGTTTTGCCACCATTCGATGCAGTTGTACCCCTTGCGGAAGTTTTCGTAGGCGTTGCTGCCGACGAGCTGCTTCGACGTCGGTTAGTAAAAGATCTCTGGAGCCGGATGAACAAAACCCTCACCTTTTAATGGCTCCGATAGGACTTGTTGCAGATGCCTCCGCATTGCTCGCTTTCCGTGATTGAGCGGCCATCATCCCGCCGCCGACACCTCCAGCAACGCTCGCAATTATGACCACAAGCCCAACGCCGAGGAGCAGCCAAAACAACTTGGGCCGTAATCCGCATATATTCTTCCGTCCCGGTGAGCCGCCCGCGCTGCCTGGAGGCACAAGCTGACCTGTGTCGTCGATTTTGAAGGAGTGTACTGATGTGACAGGGATAAGGCCAGAATCGTAGTGGCCATTGTTGTAGTCGCCGTTGTAATCGGACGTGGCGACGGGGTATTTGGCATCTTTATCGCTGTGATACCGGCCCGGCGCCGCTTCGGGAGACGAGCCAGGCACGACCTCGGGAAGATCCATAACGGCGGGGGCCAGTCGTCTGCGAGTCTCGTATGTGAATGATACTCGGCAGCGTTCTGACGGAAAAGCACGCTTCGATGGCTTCCGTTCGTCGTTGCAATAAATCTGACGAAGAGCGAGACGAAAGAAACCAAAAAACACTCACGAGGACATAACGCCCCTCACGCACTGATTTCAACCGAGAAAGGCCACTGCCGAAGCGTCCTGTTCTGCCTCGCTTCCATATACAGACCTCCTCCCTCTACCCCCAGCTCTTTATTTTACGGCCCTCCCCATGCCGGTAAGAACCAGCCCACGACCCGGGAACACAAAATAAAGTATTTTGGGCATCCCGTCCGCTGCTTGCAGGCTCAGCCTATCCTGACGCGGGTTTTGGGGAGTGCACATACATCGTAAATAAATGAATCAAACAGGGATGCCAATTCAGCATCTGTCATTGGCAGGACGTCGTGTTGACAGCACACTAACACTGGGAAGCCCTGGTCCAAATTGCACTGCTTCTTGGCAAACGCAACTCGTATTACTCAGGGGAGAATGCGACACGGTCGAGCATAACGGCATTCCCACAGTGTTTTGGATTCTGTCCTCTGTACGACGCACGGAGCACGCGTACCGACGATACGGCCAAGCATAAGACGGGACAACGTGATGCGGTGAGGAGCAGTTGGGTGGCTGGTGTTGGTTGTGGTCGCTTTTGTTTCTGGTGCGGTGCAACGTGCTGGTTAAAAAGGCAGAGGAAAGGGATGAATTTAGGTATTTTCAAAGCGATGCAATTTTTTGCTGTCGTACGCAACACCGCATTCAGCACAGCCTTGAGCGACCGTCTCGTCCTGTGTCGGTGCTGCCTTCCTTAAAAGCCTCGCCATGCTGTTTGCACTTGCCAAAATTTCTCTGTTCCTTCCTTAAACTGCCACACGAAAGAAACACAAAGACTTCGCACATGCCATGCGCTCGTTTGCTCTTTCCTGCCCAACATCGCCTACGGCACGGCAGTTGCCTGTGCAGGTCGCACTTGCCAAACAAGAAACAAACATGGAAGCAACGATGAGCTGCTGGGTCGTAGTATCCCAACACCAAACACAAGAACTGCCTTGCTTGCTCTTTCCAGCTCTTGGCCGAGCCTTCTTCCTCGCGTCTTCAGGCCCTGCGAGTTTTGACATTTTGACGCCGATCGGTTTCGCACTTGTTCCTTCTTCTTGCTGCTTTTTCCTTCAAACATCGCCATGTGCCACCACCTCAATACGGTGCCCAGTCACATCTCGCCACCCCTTTGAAGGTTGTGCCAAACCACCGTTGATGTAGGGCTTAGCAAGTCCCGTTTCGTGTGCCCCCTTGCATCCATATCAGTTTCGACACATTCACAACCGCTCACCGTCATTCCTTAATGAAAAGCTCCTTGCTTTCGTATTGTATGACCCCAAGTGGCACTGATTTTGCGGGCAGCTATAGGTTTCAGATGCAATTGTTCGCCGCTGCTGTCCGACGGCCTCGTTGTCGTCTGGTGCGATGCGTCGGCCGACCAGTGTGGTAGACGAGTGGATGTCATCCGACTTGTCTTCGCTCTGGGCGACGACTGCCTGCCACAATAATACGGTTATTCGTGTACTCCGTATGCGCTGCGTTCTTTTTGTCGCCAGTGGGTTCCGACTGCAGCAGTCAGACGTGCCGGACATACATACTGCCCCCCCTTCTGGGTGGTCATCCGAAATCGCTCCCGAGCGTTGCATGTGGGCCGCGTCCGACGACTGAATTTTTCACGGATCAGCGGGTGGATACCATCTTATCAGATCATCTTGATTTTTAGCACAGCAGCAGGTCAAAGTGAGTGCTTTTCCAGCTTCCTCTTTCGGACGTTTGTTGACTTCAAGGTACATGGTGATGGACCCGGCTTGTTCAATGTAACGACAGCGGCTCTTGGCGACGCAGCATTGATTTTCGTGGTGTGAAAATGTGCTTAGAGGATTTTTTGGTCTCACGCTCTTTCTCCGCGGTGGAAAAAAAGACGTCAGGGACGACAAGACGACTGACGCCTGGTACTTTCGTCGATTGGGCTGCACAACCCAGAACAAATCTCGTCAGTTCCTGAAAAGAGCTCACCAAAGATCGTCCCATAAGTCAAAATATCCTGTCTCTGAAACTACAACATATTAATACTGACTACATCACGGTAAAAACCTGCGAGGTGCAGGAAATTTTTATCGAACATGAGCCAACTTGGTTTTCGTCGGTTCAGTGGGCTTGGCACATCTTATCTGATCTAGAGATAATGCCGACATCGCATCTGGGCCCCCAAGTCTGCTCCACACTGGGGGATCTCTCGGCTGGCTGAGGCTGCGCACGGGCGTGGTCCTGCCCTAAAAGAAAACCAAGTGGACATCTGTTGAAACTGTCAACCCTTTGAGCGATACTAACAGCGAGCCCGGAGACGACCTAATGCCACAAATGGCCAACCAGATCACCAAATGCTGCCATTCTGCCACCGGCTTCTCCTCTTTTAGGTCGCTCCACCGAGCGAGCCAACACGGCTGCTTCGTGAAAGACCGGCAAGAAAACCCTCATCAGCTGTTACGTGGTGTTGCGTTGCCGTGTGGGGACTGTTACGATGGAGACAAGAGCTGCATTTGAATCCTGCGCATGCACTCCGAATGTCGTCCTTCATTGTACCTGGCTTGACAGACAATGGGACGAGGGGATAGGAAAAGATCGCCGTGCCGAGCCCACAATGCCGCGCCGACCGCAATGCCGCAATATTTTCGCTCCTCGTACGAGAATACAGGCAACAATCAAGCCTGATATACGTACATGGACATAGGAAATCGCGTCAGCCTTCCAAAAATGCGCAGCTCAAAATAGTGTGCGTTTACGCGGCATTTCTTGCGCATTCCACCTTCAGCGGCCCCATCCACACTTGAAGACGGCAACATGGACTTCCCAGACGAAATGGCCAGTTCGTATTAGCCCTCGACTGATTCTGCAATTTGAAGATGAACGCCCCACTACCATGTTTCAACAGCCCGCATGCTCTCACAGTTCAACCGCGGGGTGGCTGAGTATCGGTTGCATACGGTCAGGTTCTCTGTGGCATGCAATACTCAAAACCTCCTCGCGGTGGCTTTATTCGATTTTCCGGTCTTGTTGTATGACCTTTTGCAGCCTGTGATTTTTACACAGCGACATCCCACGCCCCACACCCTCCCTTGGTCCTCTAGCTGACTCAAGGACAACACAAAACAGTTAGCGCCAGCGAGAGAGCATCGAACGGGAATGGCATTAAGGAAATATGCAAATGGGCCAACAAAGTTGTGAACGGGTGTTTCTTCGGCACGCGCACGTACCACCCGATGAGCCAAGAGGGACGATACATCAACAGTGGGTTCATTTGAAAAGAGAGAGAAAAACGAAGCGTGTCAAGAAAAGATTCTAACAAATAAAGGAAGCCAACATACAGTACATACGCCAACACAGGGTTTTTGTGGACGCGGATCGACACGGCCGGCCCATGCTACAGTATTTTATCTTAAAAGGGTTATCCTCGGTCTCGGCGCAGGACGATAAAGCCTGTTTCTTCCACCCTTTTCTTTTTTTTCTTTTCTTTTATAGACAAACGATTTCCTGACTCTTCTGACAAGACGGCTCACGCCCACAAATCGTTCAACACCAGCAATTTCAGAGACGTGCAACATGACGACCTCTCCCATGACAAACGGAAACGGCCACTACGCAAATGGCCATGTGTCTAAGAGTGCCAATGGCACCAACGGTGTGAACGGTACCAACGGCACCAACGGCACCAATGGAGTATACTCTACGGCGAACAAGTCGCGGCTCCGGCCTGCCGTGCCGGACGACGTTCAAGACCTAATCTGCGTTGGCTTTGGCCCCGCCAGTCTTGCCATTGCCGTGGCCGTCCACGATGCGCTTGAGGCGGGAACACTGGCAGCGGCCCCCAAGATCCTATTTCTCGAGAAGCAGCACAGGTTCGCCTGGCATGCCGGCATGCTCCTGCCCGGCGCCAAGATGCAGATTTCTTACATCAAGGATCTGGCCACGCTCCGCAACCCGCGCTCTGCTTTCACATTCACAAACTATCTCCACGAGAATGGGCGTCTAGTCGACTTCACCAACCTCGGAACCTTCCTCCCTGCTCGTGCCGAGTTTGAGGACTACCTCCGCTGGTGTGCAAGCTCGTTCGACGAGTCCGTGATCTACGATAGTGAGGTCGTGGCCGTCGACGCCGAAAAAGCTGCAAATGACACCGTCTCTACCTTCCGCGTCGTGGCCAGGGATGTCACTTCTGGAAGTGAACAGCTCTACCGAGCACGCAACGTGCTCATTGCCACAGGCGGCAAGCCGGCAATCCCAGCGTGCCTATCTGTATCCCACCCGCGCGTCATTCACTCCTCTCAGTTTGCCCAGCTTGCGCCGACAATCCTCGACAACAAGCAGGCTCCGTACCGCGTGGCCATCGTTGGAGCCGGCCAGAGTGCAGCGGAGATCTTCAACACGATCCAAGAGGTGTACCCGAACTCGCAGACGTCCCTTGTGATGCGATCCGAGTTCCTCCGCCCCAGTGACGACTCCCCGTTGTAAGTGTCACGAACAGATCTATCCAAGCGATCGCGCCACACTCGGAGGGGTCACTAACTCATATTCAGTATCAATTGCATTTTTAATCCCGAGTACATCGACAGCTTGTATCCTAAACCAGCTAGCTACAGAAAGAACCTGCTGGTTGACGCCCGTCTGACCAATTATGGTGTGGTTCGCCTCGAACTGATCGAACACCTCTACGAGCGCATGTATCACCAGCGTCGCAAGCTCGGTCCAGACGAAAAGAAGTGGCCGCACCGCATCCTCGGGTTGACGCAAGTTGTCCGCGTCGAGCCGAGCGAGCAGGACTCCCTGCGCCTGGTCGTGGAACCGTTTCAGAGCGGCACAACAGCCGAGCCCGAAGTGCTCGACGTCGACCTCGTTGTTGCGGCCACGGGCTACGAAAGAAATAGCCACGTGGCCATGCTCAAGGGCCTGTGGCCCCTTCTCCCAGAGACGGAGGCCAAGAAGGCTACAAGCGGCGCGGACGATGACAACCTCGGTACCTGGGAAGTGAATGACACGACCGCGCCAAACGGTCCCGCGCCGACAAAGACGCTCCGCGTTGCCCGCGATTACCACGTCGAGTTTGACGCAGCGCGCATTGCACCAGGCTCAGGCATCTGGCTGCAAGGATGCTGTGAAGGCACACATGGCGTACGTTGATATGAGTTTCTGACGTCATTTTCCCCTACTTTTGGTGCACTGGCAAGCTAACCATGTTTGCAGTTGAGCGACTCCCTGTTGTCTGTCCTTGCCACACGTTCTGGCGAGATTGTCGACTCGATTTTTGGAACCAATAAGTGATCGTTTTGGCATTTTATTCATTACTCATTGGCGAGAGAGCACAAAACCCGATTCCGCATAGTTGTTTTATTGTCAATGGGCAATGTTGACAGAAATAAGCCAGCCTTTCTTTACCCTTTTGTTCTTTTCCTTCCTTCTTTCTCTTTTCTTTTTGAAATTAACTTACGATTTCAAGAGCCACATATATATCAAAAAAAATCCAGCTTCAGCAAAAGGTACCGGGCGTCTCATCAAGAGAGGATGGTGGCCCGAGCCAGTCGGAGGCCGCGAAAAGTAATCACAGCCTTAAATGAAGCATTACCATTCGCAGAAATGAAAATTTTGCTGAAAGATATCGTCAGAAAGAGAAACAATGACGGGCGTGCATCGTATGGGTGACAGCCTACCAATGCAGGGTCTGGGATCAAATGGAAAAGATATATACGGGGTTTGCGGAGGAAAAGTACCAGGAGTATGAGAAGCAACACAGTGAAATAGACAAAGAGACAGCAAGCCTAAGGAGAGGGTCACGCAATTGGATGGTGAAGCACATGCATGGAGCTAGAGGCGTGGGCGGTTCGACGGCATCACGAAAGGGTGATTTCCGTACGTTGTGTTGAATGGCTAGAGGGGTTCTGGCTTGGCTTGGCATGGCTTCATCTTTTTTCTAGTTTGCCGCTGCAGGAAGTCCACGACTATTGCGTACTCGGGGCTGATCGTTTCGACTAAATAACAAAGAAGAAAAACATGGACGAGAGCCACCGAGGCAAACAGTGGCAGGTCTCATGGCCTCTTTCATCATTCTTTCTACCCATTTTGCCAACCATCCTCATAAATATCGTACTGAGTACGGAGTGTTACAGTCGATTCATTCAGACAGTTTGGAGACTGGCCAGCTCAACGACAAGCCGCGGCCGTTGTATGAAACTAAACTAGAGGCTGTCAGACCATGAATGACGACAACGATGTGTGCTACAAGGCAAAGCTAATCCTTGTTGGACGTGGTCCTCACTTCTTAGCCGTCTGCTCTAGACCACGCGGCGCCTGGACCTGTTTTCTACAAACGTGAGCAGCTTGATGCTCAAAGACGTGATGGGGCACCAAAGCCTGTCTGGAATGTTTTCTTCGCCGAGTTGTATTTTCACTGTAGCCTCTTATTGGTCCTCTCTTCTTCGGCTGGAGGGTAATGGACCTTGTTGTTCTGACACTTCATTTGACGGCGTTTGAGAACATCGTTCACATACACCCGCCGCCTCAGCCACGGCGGAGACTCGCTCTCAGGATTTATTCATCGCTTGTATCGGTACTGAAAAAAAGAAAAAAAAGGAAGAAAAAAAAAGGCGTCGTCGTGGTCGTGTGTCACTTTGTGATATCCCACACCACATCACCCCATTCCCGACAGATATTTTCGTAGCGCGGGATGCATCTGCAGAACCTTGCTGTCGGCTTCTTCTGCACCACGATTGGCCATTTACCGTCGAGGCCGATGCCTTGCTTTTCACACCATGAAGCCATTACGGTCAAAAAGAAAAAGAAAAGGAAAAATAAGGAACGGTGCCTGCCTCTTCTTGAAACTAGTCTTCAGCTACGCTGCAAGACGCCTAGTGGAAGGCGCACCCCACGCTAATCAGTGCACTGTTGATTCCCCCAGATGAAGTCACAGTAGTCAGGTGCCGTGCAGCTTTCTTGGGTTGGAAGGACCGCTTCTACAACAGGACGGATCGTATGATCTTGCAGGAAGGAACAATTTACTGCATGCTCCCCAAGAAATGCAGGGCCAGGCCTCGGAGACCAACTGCTGTACTGAATGCCCTTTTTGGGGTCGCTCTGTGACGACTTGCCAGGCAGCATAGTCGCAGCACGTATTGCAGCTTTACAGGTTTTAAACAACACTCACACTATGCTAGCTCTTTCCTACGTAAACGCGGGATGGCACCACTTTCAACAAGCGCGTCGATTGCTCCTTCCCCGAAAGCCCGCATCCGAACTACCCCGTCGTACTTACCCTCCGCAGTCGGATTTGCGACCCATTTAGGGGCTCCATAGGGCTACTGGGGCTCGGCGTAAGGAGAAAAGGAAAATCGAGAAGACAGCAAAAAATGACAAAACAAAAACATCACCGCTACAAAGTGGTAGCCACACTGGACTTGGGATCCGTCAGTGGAGTGGAAAGTCTCCCAGCAGGCACGCGCCCTTTTTGGATGTCCGAGGTCCCCAGTCCCCCACGCCAGCGAGCTCCACCCAGAACGGCCTTTGGCTGCCAAGTCCCCCAAACCGACTTCGTTTCGACGAACCGCGATGGTCTTAACATACGCTCAGAGCTGCAAGCATGATTGGGTTTTCATGTTTGTACTTTGATGCATTTTTATGGCGTCTTTCTTCACCAGCGATATTGCTGCCCTGCCCCACAGCAAGCGACATCAACACTCCGTGGTTTCGTGAGCTGGAGCTTTCAGAGCTTTGACACGGTTTGACAGCGTTTAGCAGAGGCCGGCAAATACGACCACAACAAAATACAAACAAAAGATGGGAGGCAACAAACCTCACTCTATCCTTAATCCAGTGCCCCGGAAGCTGCCTGGACCGGAGCTGCTTCATTTGCTCGTTTCCGGCGCTGAAGGCGATCGAACTGACGCGGCAGACGCATCGGATGAAAATGTGGCCATAGCGCATGCCGAAGCCGTGCCGCAACCACCAGCGCTCGACTACAGGGCCCCGGATGGCACGCATGTGACGCTGTCCTATCCGGAGCTGCACAAAATTTCCCGTATTCTTGCAGCAGAAATCAGCCGTCGACTGAATGCTGTGGCCGCTGTGTCGGCCGGATCTACGGTTCCGGCCCCCAAGAATTTTGTCGTTCCGGTCTTGATTCCCCAGGCACCGGAGCTTTATGTTTCGCTTCTGGCCATCCTCAAGACCGGCGGTGCCTTTTGCCCGATCCAGCTGGATGCCCCACCAGACCGCATTCGCTTCATCTTGGGCGACGTTGGAGCCGATGTCATCCTGACGACGTCGGCCATGGCCGCCAGGCTCCCCGGGGATATCAAGGAGTCCCTTCAGGTCATGCTTGTTGACGAGCTTCATCCATTTGACAGACGAAATGCCGTGCTGGAGATGGCAGAAACCCTGACGTCATCGGCTCGGGCCGTCGGTCCCGATGACCTGGCCTACGTCATGTACACATCCGGTTCGACCGGCACACCCAAAGGCGTCGGTGTCCCACACGGTGCTGCGACCCAGAGCCTGCTCTCGCATGACCGTCACGTTCCGAAGTTCCGGCGCTTTCTCCAGTTTGCGGCACCCACATTTGACGTCTCCGTCTTTGAAATTTTCTTCCCCTGGTTCCGGGGCGCGACGCTGGTGTGCTGCAGCCGGGCCGAGATGCTCGACGACCTGCCGGCTGTCATTACCTCTCTCGACGTGGATGCCTGCGAGTTAACGCCTACCGTGGCGGGAAGTCTCCTGCAGAGCCGAGCCAACGCGCCCGGGTTAAAACTGCTCCTGACGATTGGCGAGATGCTGACAGAGCCCGTGATTCGCGAATTTGGGGCCGGACCCGAGCAGACGAGCATTCTTTGGGCCATGTATGGTCCTACAGAAGCAGCCATCCACTGGTACGTTTTGACACCCTACTGCTTTGGTGACGAGGGAACGACCAAACGACTAACACGACATGTAGCACATTACAACCAGCGCTGGATGGAACAGCTTCAGTGAAAAACATTGGGCTTCCTTTAGACACAGTGTCGGCGTATATCCTGGCCATCCCGGACGACGAGGACGACAGGAGTGAAAAGGACGCCTATGGAGATCCGCGTCTCACCCATATGGGCGAGACCGGTGAACTGGCCGTTGGTGGCCACCAGCTGGCCCGCGGCTACATCAACCGCCCTGAGCAGACGGCCGCTGCGTTCATCGACACGCAACAATATGGGCGACTGTACCGCACAGGTGACAAGGCCCGAATCACCGCACAAGGCCACCTCGAGTGCTCGGGCCGTCTTGCGGGCGGGCAGGTGAAGCTGCGCGGTCAGCGGATCGAGCTGGGGGAGGTTGAGCAGGCTGTTCTCCGCGCAGACGGCTGTCTCGGAAGTGTTGCGGCTGTTATCAATGGTATTCTTGTTGCATTTTGCGACGTGGGTCCCAAGGCGTTTCCTGCGGCGGCATCCACTGGCCTGGAAGATGCGGTACTGGACTCGTGTCGATCATGGCTGCCCCGGTTTATGGTCCCCGGTGACATTGTTCTCATGCCTGTCTTCCCTCGGCTGCCGTCTGGCAAAGTTGATCGCAGTCGGCTCTTGAGGGAGTACACAGAGTTGACCACACGTCAGGTCCCCGGACCACCACCAGAAGAGTTCAAGGACGACCTCGATCACACGCTGCACGAGGTTGCAAGGTCGGTTCTGGATTCGATGGTCGCCAGAACAGTGCCTCTTGCTGCTGCTGGGCTGGACTCGTTGAAAGCGATTCGGTTTGCTGCCTCCCTGCGCAGCGCTGGCTTCCCTAGCGTCAGTGCGGTGGACGTGCTAGAGTCAAGGACACTGGCAGCGCTGCATTCTCGCATACGACAGGCCACACCGGAAACATCAGACAATACCGCGCCACAAAAGCATGACTATGTAATCGAAACAAGTGACCTGTTCGCCCACAATGACCTGGTCAGAAGCCACATCAAACCGGAAGATGTGGAGCGCGTGGTGGAATGTACCCCAATACAGATCGCAATGCTGGCAGAGACGCTGGCCAACCCGAAGGCATATTGCAACTGGGTCGAGCTTGGATTCCGAGAAAATACTCCCTCTGAAACGATTGTCGAGGCATTGGGTCATCAAATCAGCCAAAATGAAGCGCTGAGGACCGGCTTTGCCCAGTTTCGGGGCCGATTTGTTCAACTTATTCGCCGGCATGGGGCGGACGACCAGATACGAACGGTGGACCAGTTGCAACACGCCTTTCAGCTTGATACGGAAGAGAAGCTTCTGATGCCGTTTTACGTGAGCATTGAAGAGGCCGACCCCAATAGAGTCGGAGAGACTCGTGTTGTCCTTCACATGCACCACGCAATGTACGATGGCTGGTCTGTCGACCTCATCCGCCGCAACTTGAACTCCTCCTTGCGCGGCAAGTTCATATCGTCCACCAATCACTACTCGTCCGTTGTCCAATATAGTCACTCCATATCGTCTGCGCAACGGAACGCAGCTGAACATTTCTGGGCCGAGACGCTGAATGGGTTCCAGCCGAGCGCCGTCCCGGAGCTCAATGCAAGACGCGACGTTACGGGGCGAGTCCTTGCACGAGACATATTACTGTCCTCAGTCGATCGCACACCGGTGGACAAGGCTCACATAGATCGCGTGGCCCATGCCGTGGGATGCAGCACGCAAACTCTATTCCAAGCCGCGCTGGCGTGGCTGTGGAGTGGTCTTGTCGGCTCCCCGGATGTCGTTCTAGGTATGGTCACATCGGGCCGGACCATCCCCGTGGACAATATTGTGGATATCGTGGGTCCATGTCTACAGACGGTGCCGCTCCGAGTAGACCTCTCTCGCATGCGCACAATTCGCGACCTCCTCCTCAATCTCCACGCATCCAACCGCTCCCTTCTGGCGCACGCGTTCCTCCCGCTGCCCGAGATCAAAAAAATTGCTGGCATTCGTCCCGGCCAACCCCTGTATGATGTCTTGTTCGTGTACCAAGAATCAATGTACAGCAATGGAGACGGCGACGAATTGGTCCGTGAGATTGACCACAAAGACTATCTGGACACAGCGCTGCTCTGGGAGGTGGAGCCGCAGACGAAATATGGCCAAAGGCATGGCACATTTCGAATCAAGGCCACATTTAACGCCGACTCGTTTCCAGAATTCCAGGTGGATATGCTCCTGAAGCAATATGCTGCTGCGTTGGAACATATTGCTGCCAATGTGAACGACAGCCTCTCCACAGTGTACGCGGGGATTCCTGCAGCCTTACAATCCCGCCACAACCTCGACTACCGGACCTTTGACGGCCATCTTGACCTGGCCCAGCTCGTGCAGGACACGTCAAAGAGGGTTCCTACGAGACCTGCGCTTTGCTTCGCCACATCATTCAATGGCGGAGAAAACACTGGCAAAGACTCGATGCAACATGTCACGATCACTTTTGACGAGCTCAATCGACTGGCCAATCGAATTGCACGCTGTCTTCGGAAGTCACTCGGCGTACAGCCTAGTGATGCTGTGGCTATTATCATGGAAAAGTCTATACTCTTGTACGCCGGCATTTTAGGCATACTCAAAGCTGGGTGTGCATACCTCCCTCTTCTACCGACGACGTCGTTGACTAGAATACGAGCCATTCTCGAGCAGGCCGGTGTCAGGGGCACTCTATCTGATACCGGGACCGCGGAAGACCTCTCGAGTCTTTCTATTTGTCCCGTGCTGAACCTGCAAACCGCCGACCTGAAGATCTTCCCTGACGAAGACTTGGATGGAAACGAAGCTGTACCGGCCGACCCAGCGCGGATCGCCAACATTGTCTACACCTCAGGAAGCACGGGCGTGCCCAAAGGGGTCTGCGTCACCCAACTCAACATCTGCAGCAACCTCGACGTCCTGTCACGTATCTACCCCGTCTCCCAGGACAATGGTGGACGGCTTCTGCAGTCGTGTTCGCAAGCATTTGATGTGTCCGTGTTTGAAATTTTCTTTAGCTGGGTGTACGGCCTGTGTCTCTGTTCGGCCACAAACGATGTGCTGTTTGCAGACCTGGAGCGCACTATACGCGCCTTTGGTATCACGCACCTGAGCATGACCCCGACTGTGGCTGCACTGGTCGACCCCCAGAATACGCCTACGGTTGAGTTTCTCGTGACGGCCGGTGAACCCTTGACACACAGGGTGGCCGACATGTGGTCGAAGCAGCTTTTCCAGGGTAAGATATTGCACGTCATGCCTTACTCTTGAAGCGGGATCATACTGACAAAACAGGGTATGGACCTTCCGAGACGACAAACATCTGCACTGTGAAGAAGATGGCACGCGGTGATACGACCCGCCACCTCGGATTTGCTTTCGAGAACACGTCGACAGTTGTGCTTCGAATTGGCGATGAGACGGGACAGACAGTGCCTTTTGGGGCAGTTGGCGAATTCTGCTTTGGCGGCGATCAGGTCGTTGCTGGCTACCTGGGACTGCCATCGTTAACGGCAGAAAAGTTCATTCTACACCCCGTTTACGGCCGGCTCTATCGTTCCGGCGACATTGGCCGTATGCTGCCCGACGGTTCGCTCATGATTACGGGCCGCGTTGATGACCAGATCAAGCTACGAGGCCAACGCATAGAGCTCAACGAAATCAATGCCGTTCTTTGCGCATCTCTGCTTGTGGCCAAGGCGGCGACCGTTGTTATTCGCAAAGATGACTCGCCGGGGTCCAGCTCTGACCAGCTAGCGGCCTTTTTTATGCCCACGTCGTCGTCACCGTTGTTAAGTCGCACATTCTGTGTGCTTGATTCGCATCACGACTTGCCTGCATCTCTTTTCCTCGAGCTGCAATCGCAGTTGCCGGTTTATATGGTGCCGACGTTCTTGATCCCAATAGCAAATATGCCCCTGACGCCAGCTGGGAAAGTAAACAAAGCGTTGCTGCTGGACACCTTCCGCGGTCTCTCCCAAGAACAACGATCCGCTTTTGCAAACAATTCTAGCACAGCTGCCGATGATGGCGCCTCTCAGTGGACGGATATTGAGAGGCAGATCTCTGTTATTATTGCTGATATTTTCAAGTCGGATACACAGAGTATCGGCCGCTGGACGCCTCTGGCCAGCATCGGCCTTGACTCGTTGTCCGCCATCCATGTCTCTCGGCGTCTCAGCCAGACGTTCCCCAAGTGCCGCCTTGCCATCTCGGACATTCTACGGAACATGTCCATAGCACAGCTGGCGCAGTTGATTACCGAGAAATCGGACATGGCAGTATTTACCTCTGATGTACCTGCCTCAGCGTTTTCACTCAACGTGTTTTCACGAGAGTTTCTGTCGGACTTGCAGTCAAACCTTGAGCAAAGAGGCTTGTCTTCAACCAAACCAGCCATGCCGTGCTTACCACTACAAGAAGCCATGCTGGTCTCGCCAACACGGGGCAAGTCTTACGTCAATCGCATGCTCTTCCGCCTCCGAGAGAAGGTGGACGTCGTACAGGACGCGTGGATGGAGGTCTGTGCTCGTCAGGACATTCTGCGTACATGCTTCGTGACAACAGATCACGTCTTGTACCCCATTGCGCAGGTTATCCTGGACACCTACACGGCTCCCTGGCTGGATCTGCGCGCATCTGCGACGGACAGTCTGGACACCCTCGTCGAGCAGCACGCACAGTCACTCTCCAATGCGGTCGACTCGTTCCACCCCCCAGTTGCGTTTGCAACAGTCAAGGACGGAGACACTCGGTATCTGTCCTTTGTCTGCCACCACGCTGTCTACGACGGAGAAGCTATGGATCGTCTGTTATGGGAGGTTGAGCAAGTTGTCCTCCGCATGAGCGGAGAGGAAGAGTCATCGATATTATTGGAACCGGCGCCGAATTTCAGCGGATTCCTTCAGCAGGCGTTGAACCTTCCGCCGTCCACGGACCAATTCTGGAGCGACCATCTTGCCGGGTACAAACCAACTATGTTGCTTGCAGAAAAGTCGGCCGCGCCTGACAATGCTAGCGGAATCCTGGAGCAGGCTCTCGACATACCTCTGTCTGCCATCCAGGACCACGTAAAGCGTCTGGGCTACTCTTTGTTGACGGCCTGTCAAGCAGCATGGACAAGTGCTTTGGCCATTTTATTGCAGACAGATGACGTCTGTTTTGGCAACGTGTACAGCGGCCGCTCTGTGCCGGTTGACAATGTGGACAATTTAGTCGCTCCATGCTTCAACACGCTTCCTGTCCGTGCCAACATCTCCGCTATACAGTCTAACCGCGACTTGTTGTCCTACTTTCAAACTCTGAACCCGGACCTGCTCCTGCATCAGTTTACGCCTCTGAGGCAGATCCAAAGGCAACACAGCAACGGTCGTCGTCTTTTTGACACCTTGCTTCTGCTTCAGCAGCCTTCGCGGGCACTCAATAAGCAGATTTGGATCCTGGAGCGGGACGACGGTGAGATGGATGTAAGTTGGCTGTGTGAAGAAAAGGAGCATCTCGCTTAGCATTTACTAACTGCCACAGCTCCCTATTGTCTTTGAGCTTACGCCCGACAACGACGAAGACAAGTTCAGAAGCCGGCTTCACTTTGACAAGTACGTTTAAGCATCCTTAGGCTTTTCCGCAGTTTGATGGTGGCTAACAATGCACGTACGTTACGTACAGAAATGTTCTCACGCCGGAAGCAGCGTCACTTGTTGTCGACCTGTTTGGTACTCTCCTGACAACACTCATCGAGTTCTCGTCGTCCCACATCCCAACACGCAAAGAGCTCCCTCAGCCTTTGCAAGAGAAACTTGACAGTCTGTGCTTGAATGTGGAAACGTTTGGAAGAGAAGCCGAAGACTATGGGCCAGACCCCATTCATTTCAATGCACCCGCCGAGGCTTGGACTACGACCGAGGCGGCCATTCGTACAGTACTGTCCCAGCTCGCCGGCGTGCCTGCGGACGACATTCGGCGCGACACGACGATTTACCGCCTTGGTCTCGACAGTGTCCGCGCCGTGCAGGTAGCATCGCAACTCCGAAAACAAGGACTCCAAGTCTCGGCCGTGGATGTCATGGAGCATCCAAGTTGTGCATCCCTGGCAGCATCACTTTCACCATCACTCGTCCCGGTCACAGGACCCACCACGACCTCGTCCAACGGCTCCGAGTTCCGCACGCCAGACACATCTTCCGTGATCATCACGCCGCCAAGTTCATCCGCTTCTGCTGCGTCTCCCATGTCCCTCGAAGGGCAGACAATGGACTTTGACGCATTTCGTGCGGCTGTTCGCCCGGTACTTGATAAACATGGGTTCTACCTTGAGAGTGAAATTGAGACTGTCTTGCCTTGTACTCCCTTGCAAGCTGGCCTGCTTACCGAGTTCGTTCGGTCAAAGGGAAAGCACTACTTCAACTTCATCACCTTCGAGCAGAAACGAGGGGACAAAGTTTCGAGTCTCAACGGGGTTATGTGGGAAAAGGCGTGGAGGCACGCTGCCAGTTCCACTCCTATGCTGCGGACAGGATTCGTAAGCATGGATGGTGCAGCGGACAGCGACGTCGACAGCGACAGCGATGATGTATTGGGTACTTTGTCTCCTTTTTCCATGGTCCAGATCTCCTCAGAGGCAATGGAGCACCATACCCGTGTACTTCGCGTCAATGGCCACGACTTTGATGTCAAAAAGTGGAAACGAGAGGCAACGGGTGAAACTCTCAGCAATCTCCAGCTTCCACCATGGAAGGTGGCTATAGTCGAGGGTGATGTTGGAGACATTGTGACCTGCCACCTGGCCATCCACCACGCACTGTACGACGCAGCAAGTCTGCGGGTTCTTCTGGACGACGTGGCCGCGTATATACACGCTGGGGACGGAGCAAAGCGACAGGAATCCCCATCGACGGACGTGGTCGTCTCTGACATTCTCCAACAAGTCGCGTCCTTGACTGGCTCTTCGTCACCCGTTGCCGAACTTTGGAGAGAAAAGAGTGCTCATACTGTTGTCAATAGCTTCCCAGTGTTGACTCCCCTCAATGAGCTCCCAGGACATGCTGTTCTGTCTCGGTCCTCCTCGCGCTTACTTGACGAGCTGCGGACGGCCGTGCGACGTGCTGGATTCACCATGCACGCGGTCCTCCAGGCGGCATGGACACGCATTCTGTCGTCATACGTGGGCGATGCATCGGTCGTTTTCGGTGCTGTTCTCTCGGGCCGCAACACCGAAGCGACTACACGTGCGGATTTCCCGTGCATTTCGACGCTGCCGGTCATCGCCCAGAACAAGTCAAGCAATAGGGCGTTGGTAGAGCAACTTATGTCTACAAATCTTCTCCTCCACAAGTCTCAACACGTCCCGCTTCGCCAGATCCAGAGATGGCTTGGCCAGCCTGATGCAGGGCTGTTCGATACGCTTCTCGTCTACCAGACCGCCGAGCGTGGCTCCAGCTCTGACAACTGCCCTTGGACCATTTCAGACGAGCAGGCCATTGTCGACTATCCAGTCTCTATCGAGGCCATTGCACAGGCATCCGATCGTCCGCTGCTGTACCAGATCACATTTGATACCAGCGTCCTGCCACGCGAGCATGCGGTTATCCTTCTCAATCAGCTGGACGCTATCGTCGACCACCTTGCGACCCATCCCGACGGTGCAGAAGATGACCTCGTGGAACTGCACCCTGAACTCTACAGTACATTGCCTCCAACCGTGCGGGAGCTGCAATCGGATGTGAAGCTGCTGCATGAGTTTGTTGAACGCCAGGCTGAGCTAAGGCCAGCAAAAGTGGCACTGCAATTTGTCACGGCCTTTGACGAGAGTAGAGGTGGTCTGCCGCTGGGCAAGGAATGGTCTTTCCAGGAGCTGAACGCCCGTGGTAACAAGGTGGCCAGTCTTGTCGCTCAGCATGCAGAACCCGGGGCAATTGTGGCCACCTGCTTTGATAAGTGCCCCGAAGCCTTTGTTGCCATGTTGGGTATCCTCAAAGCCGGCTGTGCTTATTTGGCCGTGGATCCCGGCGCACCATCGTCGCGCAAAGCCTTCATTCTCAAGGATGCGGGAGCACCGTTGCTTCTCACGGATGTGACCAGGGCTGCAACGACTATCTCGGATGGTGGCCTGTCAGACATCACACCAGCCGTCAAAATACTTGCCATCGATATGTTCTCTCTGGAGACTGCCAGCGATTGCGTGGCTTTGTCAAGTGCCCGCCGCACACCTGAGCCAAGTGACGTCTGCTACTGTTTGTACACATCAGGCACGACGGGCACCCCCAAGGGCTGCGCCATCACACACGAGAACGCAGTGCAGTGCATGCTGGCCTTTCAAGAGCTATTCCGGGACCACTACGATGCCGACACGTCCCGCTGGCTGCAGTTTGCCTCTTTCCACTTTGACGTCGCTGTCCTCGAACAATACTGGACGTGGTCCGTCGGCATGACCTTGGTCGGAGCTCCGCGCGATTTCATTTTGGAAGACCTGGCCGGCACAATTTCGCGGCTCGACATCACCCACATCGACTTGACCCCGAGTCTGGGACGCCTGCTCGACCCCAGCGACGTTCCCAGTCTATGCCGCGGCGTCTTTATCACCGGCGGCGAGCCACTTAAACAGGAAATGCTCGACCCTTGGGGTCCGACCGGCGCCGTGCACAACTTCTATGGCCCGACCGAGGCCACCATCGGCGTCACGTCGTATCCGCAGGTCCCACGAAACGGGCGCGCGTCCAACATCGGTAGACAGTTTCCCAATGTCGGTACCCTTGTCTTCCGCCCTGGAACACAGACGCCCGTCTTGCGGGGCGGTGTTGGCGAGCTCTGCGTGTCTGGGAAACTGGTCGGTCAAGGTTACCTGAACCGCGCCGAGCTTACCAATGAGCGCTTCCCAGCTCTGGACGGCGACGGAACCCGCTACCGCCACGACCATGGCGACCGCATTTATCGCACGGGAGATCTTGTCCGGATGATGCACGATGGCTGTTTTGATTTCCTAGGTCGGGCCGACGACCAGGTCAAGCTGCGCGGCCAACGACTCGAAATTGGCGAAATCAACCATGCCATCCGCCTCGGTCTCGGGGCCAGCGTTGGAGATGTTGCCACGCAGGTGATCCGCGACGAAGACAACAAGAAGGACTTTTTGGTGTCATTTGTCGTCGTGGACTATCCAGACGGAAGCAGTCCTGTATCCGACCGTGCTCTTCTTTCCCGGCAAGTCCAGGCAGCCTGTCGAGAGCGGCTCCCGGGCTACATGGTGCCAACCTATGTGGTTCCACTAGCCTCCATCCCGCTGTCGCCCAACAACAAAGCAGACGGCAAAGAACTGAAGCGCTTCTTCAACAGCCTGTCACCAGACGAGCGAATGCGCACGACAGGTGCTGCCGAAACAAACGGCGTGGTAGCGTCGACGACGACGTCAACCGTAGCCATCCCCATCCCGCTTTCTGAGCATCCGAGCGGCAAGATCGTCGTCCACGTTCTGCACAAGCTAGGCCTGCTTGACCCCAAGGATCACAGCCTCGCCCAACACACGAGCATCTTTGAACTCGGCATCGACTCTGTCTCTGTACTGCGCTTTGCACGCGCACTCAAACGGGCCGGTATTTCTTCGGCCACACCGTCAGCTATCCTGGCCCACCCCAACATGGGAGATCTTGTCGCTGCGCTGCACGATGCACAAACGAAGCAATCTACAACGATCGGCTCGGTGCTTGAGGCCCGGCTACTGGTTGATGCCTGCCTGCACCGCAACCGCGCACAGGTGGCCCAATCGCTTGGCGTCGCCGCAGACCAGATCGAGTACATTGCGCCCTGCTCGGCCTTGCAACAGGGCATCGTCTCTCGATCCCGCTCCGGACCGGAGCACAGAGACACGTACTTTAATATGTTCCACTTTAAGCTCGGCAGCACCGTCTCTGTCGACAGACTGCAGAAGGCGTGGGCCACGGTCATTGCCTGCAATTCGATCCTGCGGACTCGTTTTGTCGCTACTGGGAATGGCTTTGTCCAAGCTGCTATGAAAGCCGATGCTGTCACTCTTTCTTGGAAGCAGCTTACTTTGGCCGACAATGACGATGTGGTCATGGTATTGCACAAGGAGTACATCAACTGGGTTGATTCCAACCAAGGCAACGACATAACCAACCCCATGCAGCTTTTGCCGGTATCGTGCCGTGGAACAAACTCTCTTGTTCTGCACATCTTCCACGGCCTTTACGATGCTACGAGTCTCGGAATCGTCCTTGGCCAGGTCGCATCCGCGTACAAAACTGGGCATCACAGTTTACCATCATCAACAGCGCCACCTACCTTCCTAAATGCTCTGGTGCATGGACCACTCCGGAACCACAGCAGCAGCCGTCCATTCTGGGAACGACACCTAAAGGATCACGGACCTTTCCAACCCCTCCGGCCTCTAGTTGGCTCGAGGTCCGCTACTCGTGAAGACATTGGCATTGAGCGCACCCTGTCCTTCGCTGATGTCGAACTTGTGCGCGTTCGTCTTGGTGTGACACACGCAGCACTCGTCCAGGCCCTCTGGCTATCTGTTTTGTACAAGAACGTACACAACCGTACCAGAAACGGCGTGGCCCTCGGTCTCATCCTTTCGGGTCGAAGTATGGACGACCTAGACGGCACGGAAGGCGTGGTGGGGCCTCTGTTCAACACTCTGCCGTTGTTTGCGCCAGCCGCCGAGCTCGAATCGTCCTTTGCGGCACTCGCCCAGGCGTGCCACGCGTACAACATAGCTACGCTACCCTTGCAGCAAACCCCGCTACGAGACATTCAAAAGTGGTGCTCGGCCGGACAGCCGCTCTTCGACGTGCTCTTCTCATTCCAGTTTGGGGACGATTCTGTCACTGGCACGCCGTCGTCCACCGCAGACCTGTGGACACAGTCCGAACAGACCGTACACGCCGACTATCCACTTGCTCTGGAGGCGGTTCTGATGTCAGCCTCTTCGTCTCCAAGACTCCGTCTGTACCTTGTTGCAAAAGCCGGGCTGGCAGACGAGGCCAGTCTCAACCATATTCTCGATGAGTTTGAATCTGCCATGGAAGCCGTCGCCAAAGACCCGTCCTCATCGGTTATGGGGACCAGAAATGGCACTGTGCCCGTCGTGGACAATATCACAGCCAATCCAGCTCCCGAACCAGTGATAAGCGATGCTCCCACAACCAATTTCGGAAAAGAAATCTCTGCTCCTTTTGTCTGGAGCGATACGGCTTCCACACTACGGCGGACAATCGCTTCTCTTGCCGGCGTGCAAGTGGACACGATCAACGAGACTACCACCCTGCTTGAGCTGGGTCTTGACAGTGTAGATACGATCAAGCTGTCGGCTCGCCTCCGATCAGCTGGTATCCGTTTGACCAACAGCCAACTTGTCCGCGGACAATCGATTCTGGCCTTCTTGGACATGGTTGAGATCGCGAAGAATGTGGGAGTGGGACCGAATGGGGATGTATCGGCGTCGACAACCCCTGAAGACGCTGCCATTGCGTCCACATCAGAGGCGCTCCGTGGATACTTCAACAAGAACGGCCGCAATCTCTCCAACGTCTCACATCTCTTGCCGCCTACACCACTGCAGGAAGCCATGGTGGCCGACATGATTCAATCAAACTTTGCGCTCTATTTCAACAACGATGTTTTGGAGATCGCCCCGGGTGTAGACATCGCACGCCTCCAAGCCGCGTGGGAATCAGTCGTTGCCAAACAAGCTATCCTGCGCACGGTGTTCTTCGGCATTGACAGTCCGGATTTTGACATCGCCTACTGCCAAGCTGTGAAGACGTCCATCGAATTCATAGAGGAGTGCCGTGTTGAGAGCGCGGCGGAGCTGGTCACCGTCGCCGACAAGGCTAAGCGACTGGCCATTCACGGGGAGGGAGAATCGGGTCTTTTCCAACTTGCATTTGTCCACACCAGCGACACTGACCGCTGGTACCTTGTTCTGTCTATTGCCCACGCTCTTTACGACGGACGGTCACTGGACCTCCTCCACCGCACAGTCGAGGCTACCTACCAGGACCGTGACGAAGCTGTGACGGCTTCACCTACTGAGGATCCGGCCTACCTTGGCCAACTCGGTCTCATTCTGCGGGCATCAGGTGCACAGGCAGACGCTTTTTGGCGCAGCTTTCTCGACGGTGCTCGGGCAACGTACGTGCCACGACAAAATACGACATCATCCCCCAACATGCAGGAGCCAGAGAACGCTGTCGTCCGCCTCGAGTCCACGTCCTCTGTGTCGGCCGCAGATCTGCAGGCCTTTAGCAGACAGCAAGCTGCGAGTATTCAAGTGATAGGCCAAGCATGCTGGGCCGCCGTCCTCGCCTCCCTGACGGACTCCCTGGACCTATTGTTTGGTGTTGTTCTGTCTGGTCGCGATACAGACGAGGGCAACTCGGCTTTTTTCCCGACAATGAACACTGTGCCCGTCCGTGTTGTCCTGCATGGAACAACATCCGAACTCCTCCAGTACATGCAGTCCAATATGGGCAGCATTGGCGAGCACCAGTACTATCCACTTCGCAAGGCTCAGCGGGCCGTCAAACGAGAGGCTGGCAGTGGCGGCTCGTCAGCGTCAGCGTCAGGCATCTTCAACACTCTCTTTATCCTCCAAAAGCGTGTGAACACGGGAGCAAAGGATACCGCGAATCCGGCCATCATGAAGTCGATTGGAGGTGCATCCGCCGTGGAGTATCCTATCTGTGTCGAGATGGAGCTGGTTCACGACGATTCTGGGAAGGATACAGTGGTTTGGCGTACCGCCTGCGATCAAGCGTATGTGTCTCGTCATGGTGCCGTTCGACTACTCCACCACCTCGACGTCGCACTTCGCTTCTTGGTCCATTCCGCTGCATCCTCTACTGCAACCAGTATTCTTGCATTCGATGACAACGGCGTCTCCATTTGTGGTCTTCCACAGTTTCAGCCAAAGGTGTCCAGACAAACAGAGGAAAAGCTGGACATGGACGATTCAACTGCAGACGCCCCACAGGAAGACTCTGAGGACTGGACAGAAGCCGAACTGGCCATTCGCGATGTGCTGTCAGCAGTCTCTGGCACACCCAAGAGCGCCATCCGACGGACAGGCCAGACGCTCTACCACCTCGGTCTCGACTCCATCAGCACGATCAAAGTGAGCACATTGCTCAAGAAGACAAAGGGCATGGTGCTGGGAGTGCGTGCATTACTGGCAGCGGGTTCTGTACAGGAAATGGCGGCCATGGCCACGGCCAGCAAGGGAGAGACGCAGGCGAAGTCTGTCAACAGTCCACTTTTCTTGTCTACCAGTCTTTCGGCGGTGCAAATCGACCAAAGTCTACGCACGGCAGGCATTTCTCCGGCCGATGTCGACACCGTCTGGCCTGCGACGCCGATGCAGGTGCACATGATCAGTGTCTGGCAGAACACCGGTGGCGACGTCTTTTTCCCTGCATTCTGCTACCGGCTCAGACCAAACGAGACATCCTCCGTTGTCCGTCTTCAGAGTATTCACAGTGCATGGGTAGAGTTGGTCACGGAGCTCCCCATTCTGCGCTCCATCTTCATTACCGCCACGGCCGATGCGCCTGTTCCGCTGTTGCAGGCCGTTATGCGGAACAAGCTGCCGCCGTCTCTGGATGACAGTAAGGCAGTTCATTCGTGGCCCGCGCTGGGAGATACATCGGTCTATCCGTCGTTTGCCATTCTGTCGGTCGCCGAAGAGGTCGAAGACGGTGATGCCTCCTTCCTCTTAACGCTCCGCATCCATCATGCTCTCTATGACGCCGTCAGCCTCGAGACGATTCTCGAGCGCTTCACAGAGCTCATCATCTCTCCGTCAAAACGAAAAACCGAGGCCACATCGACAGCGTGGGAACAGTCGCTTTCCCGTCTCGTACTCACTGCAACCACTGAGAGCAACAAAGCATATTGGTCGAAGTACTTTGCCGGAGCCAAGCTACGGCCCTCTGTTGACACCTCCGGGACACTGCAGACGAGGGGCCGCGCCTCGTGTTACCGCCGTTCCGCGCTCGACAATGTGGCACCGCTGCAAGACATGGCCGCCAAACTCGGCGTCGGTCTCCAGAGCCTCGTGTTTGCCGTGTATGCCAAGACGTTGTCTACAACGAACCCCGGCCACGACGACATCGTCTTTGGTGTCTACTTGGCGAACCGGAGCGACGGCGGCGACGACGACCAGCTGGCGGCGTATCCCACGCTCAGTCTTGTGCCGCTGCTCCTGCGGTCGCCGTCGACGCGCACGGTGGCGGGCATGGCCGCCCAGATCCAGTCAGACCTTCATGCGCTAGCCGTGCCGCCGTCACCGACCGCAGCGGCACCGCTCACAGCCAGCCTCTGGGAGATGCAGCAGTGGACGGGCGTCGCCGTCGAATCGTTTGTCAACTTTTTGCTCCCCGACGACGGGAGTGCGGTGGACACGGATACGCAGTCACCCATCTCGTCGGAGCGGGTCGACATGCCAGACAGCCCTGCGCCGCCATCACCCAGTGCGTACCCGGCACTCCACGGGAACCGCGTGCGGGAGGCGTACAAGGACGCCGTCGATGTGGAACTGGCTGTCCGCAACGGCAGCCTGGATATTGGCGTCTTTGGCTCGGCAGGCCGACTGGGCGGCGACGGTGGCGCTGAACAGATAGTGCAAGAGATTGTGAGCGGCATCCTGGCAGGGCTTTCGGAGAGGGAGTAAATGCTGGGGCGGAAGGAGGAAAGATGTCATCTGTGATATAAAGGTGGAAGGTAAGGGTACGGGCAGTTGTTTTCACTGTAGCGTATTGGCGTATGCATGACTGGACAGTTTTGGTTATACTCGGTTTATGTTAATTCTATGTATTTGCACCTTTTATTGTTTATGGTAAGCAATCATACTTTGAAGTATCTCGCAGCGTGATGTTGACCGTATTGTTGTCTGGCGGTGCTCCGTCGAATACGGCCGTATCCACCGTATTCACCGTATTCACCGTATTCCTGCCGTGCTCGACCGTATTCTAGATTTAACGACTGTGTTTTGGCGCTAGTTAAGTGGACATGCTGTAAGTGGCCGCCTGGAGACGTTCCAGCGTCTGTTCCGGGTTGACAAAAGGTCGAGCCGTATTCGCTCGCAAGACGACACAAGCAGATTCCGGGCCATCATTGTCGTCTTTGCAGCGGCACGATGACATCAGCGGGCGGACGACGAGCACATACCAAATCGCGTCGGGGATGTGTGAACTGCAAAAGACGCCATGCCAAGGTAGGGGGGGGGGGGGGGGGGGTGATCTGGCAGACTGGTATACTCCCATCTGAATCTGACGCTCCGACATGTAGTGCGACGAGACACGTCCGACTTGCATGCGGTGCCATCGCCTGGGCGACGCGTGCCTGTGGCCGGCGGTGGCACCGCGGCTGCATGCGTCGCCAGGTCGCGCGGCGTCGTCCGGGGCCACGACGCCCGAGACACAGACGCGGCGGCCGTCGGCCGCCGATGACCTGATGGCGGCCCTGTCGAGCCTGTACCACGGGGCAGAGGGAGGCGGTCGTGGGCGGTGGTCGGCCTCGGGGCGGTCCGTGGAGGCGACACCACCAGCGTTCGAGTTTGACCTCATGGACCTGCGGCTGCTGCACCACTACACGCTGCACGTCCACGCGACGCTGGACCCGACGGCGGCGCCGGTGCAGCAGCGCATCTGGCAGGACACGGTGCTGCGCCTGGGCTTCGGCCATCCGTTTCTGCTGCGCGGCATCCTGGCGCTGTCGGCGCTGCATCTGCTGCTGGAGATACGCGGGGCGTCGGGCGGCAAGCGAAACTCGAGAGACACGAGAGACGTGTCAGCCCTGACATTGCGGGCCGCGTCGCACGTAGACGCAGCGCTGGCCATGTTCCGGCAGCGACTCGGCCAGGACGGCCAGCCGCAGCTGCAGATGGACGGCGGCGACGACGCCCCGAGTGCCGTGTTTGTCTTTGCCTGTCTGCTGGTCGTGCACAGCTTTGCGCATGCGAAGCTGCTGGGGACGGTCGGGGTGCGCCACGGAGGGGACGGCCCTGTCGAGGAGGATCCGCGCCGTGACGAGCCCGACAACGCCGACGCCGACCCCGACGACCCAATCCGGGCCCTTGTGGCGTCGTTTCGGCTCATCCGCGGGGTCAACGCGCTGCTGCAGCCGCACTGGCTGCGCATCCTGGCCAGCGAGGTCGCGCCGCTCATCGCCAACGCCGTGCCGTCGTCGGCGGCGGCGGCGGCGGCGGCGGCGGCGGCAGCTGGGTTGACAGGGCCCGGCCACGAGGACGTGCCGGCGTTGGTGCGCCTGCACCAGTGGATCGCGCGTCGCGACGATAGCGATGGTGACGATGACGACGACACACCGTCTGACGCCGACGCCGACGCACATGCCGTTCTCGAACTGCACCGCATCGCGGCGACCGTCCACGCCCACGCCGACGCCCACACCCCCCATCGCGATCCGGCGTCTCTGCTCGCCCTGGTGCTCGTCTGGCCGGCGGCCGTCTCGGACGCGTTCATCGACCACGTCGCCCGCCGCCGGCCCCGCAGCCTCGTTGTGCTCGCGCACTTTGCCACGCTCTTCCAGACGGGTGCGCTGGCCACCTGCTGGTGGATCGCGGGCTGGGGCGGCGCCGTCGTCGAGGCGGTCGAGGCGGAGCTGGGCCGGGCCGGGCAGGACGGAAGCGGCAGCAGCAGCAGCAGCCTGCTGGCGTGGCTGGCATGGCCCAAGGCGGAGATATGCAGAGACACGAGCGGCACGGGCGAGACGAGCGAGACAAGGGAGCAGCGACGCGAATAGACAGGCGTGGTATATTGATATTGACAAGCAGGCTAGATGGTTTACGAAACCGATGCAGAAAAAGTACAAGAGAGACACAAAGAGACATCACTCCGCCGGCACCGCATACAGCGGCCGCATCCGGCCCAGGCGGTCGCACGGCCCAAACTTCCACCAGTCCGTGTGCACCCAGTAGTGCACATAGCGGAACATCTGCACGACGAGCCAGGGGATGGGCGGGAACGATGTCCAGCGGCCGCCCTCAAAGTCGACGTCGAGGCAGGTGAAGACGAAGATGACGCCGGTGGTGAAGCCGGCCGTGGCGATGGCGCGCTCGCCGAGCTTGGCGCCGACCGCCGGGTAGTCCTTGAAGCGCGCGGCGTCGTACGCTTTGAGCTCAAGCAGCGTCGTGATCTCCTCGGTCAGGTGCTGCGTGAAGACGCCGCCGAAGCTGTCGATGATGGCCGTCAGCGCCGCGCCGTCGTAGGTCTCGCGGCCGGCGGCGACGGCGGTGACGTAGGCCGTGTACCGTTCGAGGCCGTTGTGGAAGGCGTGGTGCTGCGCGACGTTGGTGGCCATGAGCCCCGGCACGCCGGCCATCTTCTCGACCTCGCCAAAGAAGATGGTCTCCTCCTCGTGGTGGTGGATGCTGACCATCTTGGCCCAGAGCGCGGCGTAGTTGGCAAAGGCCCTGGCCTCCTGGGGCTTGACGTGCGGCGCCTGCAGGTAGATGGCGTTGAGGCCGCGGAGGAAGCAGTTGTGGATGCAGGCCATCTCGACGGCGAGGTCGTCAAACATGTCATTCTGGGGGGTCAGCCACAGTACGGTGGTGTACGAGAGCACAGCACGGTGTTTGGGCACCCACCTTTGTGTTGACGCCCTCCGGCCGCGGGTCCGGGATGAGCTGAAAGGGGTGGTCGGCGTAGACGGGCGCCATTGTGGGTGTGTGAGTTGTGTGTGTGTGGGAAGACAAGGCAAAGGAACGTGAGGAAGATGGAACGACACGATGATAGTACACAATGTCGCAACCGTGATGTGGACTGAACGATACGCCGCAGACGAATTCAAAAAACCATACGTGGAATCATGTTTCTCGTTTTTACTCTCGAGCAGCGGCATCCATTCTATTTATTTATGCATCTCATCGTATATGAACGCCGTACTCGTCGTAAAGGACGGCAGAAAAACGAGGAGCTCCCAGAGCTGGTACGCAGCTTGCAAGCTGAATACGGCGCACTCCATACAGGCACAGACTCGTGCCCCTGGTCAGCTTCTTTGTTCCACTCTTCACGTCGCCGTCCATTGGCTCCATTGGCTCCATTGGCGCCACCGGCCCCCATTCTCACTCTCTCTCACGCTGGCAGCCTCTGGCACCGACGTGGTTTCATCCGGGCTATACGGCGTAGTGCTGACATACTTTGCATGGAGGGAGGCTCGCGTATGAAGTAGAGCAGGCGACGAACTTCGTACGTTGTACTTGTACCTTGATTTATTTACCTCGCTTTATCTACCTCGCTCTATTTGCTCGCAAGATTACCATCATACGGTGCAGATTGTATCTCACAACCCCTGGTTTCCCCGTTGTCGTTTATCGATTCTTCAGCCTTGTGCGCTGCAGCGACCACCAGCGCCTTGGCTGTGGAATGACGGTGCAAGCTCGGCCGTTTTCAGAAAGTTCTATGGAGTAATCACGCAGACTAGACTGACAGGAAGGCGGAAGACAGAAGACAGAAGACAGACGGCCTCCACGGCCACCGCCTTTGCCTTTCGCTGTCGCGTCCCTTTTGTTCAGTACTTCACAATGACCAACACTGGTGTTGCCTGGCCGTCAGCATCGCGCCGTCTACTCCGTATTGCCGGATGTGTGCCATACTTTGTACACTGTAGAGCAGGCCACTTTGGCCACGTTGCGTTGCGCCCATCGCGGGCACAATTCCAGGCTGTCGTACCGTGACGAAGCGACGGCTGTGGGGCGGGACTGCTCTCGGTAGGTAGCGGAAGGGCCGTCACTGGTACGGAATACATCGAAGGCTTTTGATAGGGCGGTGGTGAGAAAGTAGACGAAAACAAAGGGATGACAAAGAGGACGGCGAGAGGCGAGTGAGACGACGAGAACAACACGACCATGGCAAACCGCAAAGCGTCCTCGCCTCCCCAAAAATAAACAATGCAATCTTACAAAGTACAAAGTAAGATACCTCGTGGAACAGATCTGGACGGGGCCGGAGCATGGGATGGGATGGAATAAGAGATGAACGGAGAAGGCGACCATGCCGCTGGGAAGAGTGAGATTTTAGTGCGGCTGTGCTGTGGTTGTGGGTGGCTGTGGGCTGTGCTGGCAGGCAAGGCCAGACAGTTATTGGGTTGTTTCTTGGTAGCAATAAGACCCCTGCGAGGCCACGGAATAAAACCGCAGTGTCAAAAAAGGAACAAAGGAAGATACGCAGCTTACGACCGTTGTATTCGGTCTGTTGTTTTGTGTGACCTGAGTCAATTGCGCCGACATATCCTGCGATGTTTTGCTCTCTGTATTTCCAGAGGCACATGTTATCAACGTCGCCTCCCTTTGGGCGCTCTCTCTGTCTTTGTTCTCAAAGGATTCGTCAGTCTTCTGGGTGGCGGCCGTTTCCTTTACGACACGTGCATCTACGAGGCACGAACAACGCGGATGAATCAGCCCTGACACTTCTTGCCAACCGCCATCACCCCTTGCAACGCCACATGCACTGTTCTGGGACGTCGTATACGATGCACTCAGTACTGTATCTTGAATGGTGCCAAGGGTCTGGGCGACATGAGCAAAGGTGGGCGGCGAGCCAGTGGACGTCAGGCGCAGGTCGCGTAATTTTACCAATGAAACGTGTGACGATGAAAGAGGCCAGAGACAGACAGGACATCGACAGAGACAGAGACAGAGACAGGACATCGGCATCACCATCGCGCCCGGGAGATGGAGCTTCCGCCTGGCAGAGTCTTTCCCCCTCGCCCCATTGATGAGGATGCTGTGCAAGGAGCCATCGAAGAGGTCGCCGAAAAGCCGAGACAGACCCAAGCCCATCGTCGTGTTTTTGGCCCCGTCAGAATGACAAAGGACGGGAGAATTCTTCAGACACGCCGTGCAGCCGATGCAGCAGATGCAAGGCTGTGCAAAACACCGTCGCATGCGTTTCGTGTCGAGGTGGCATGACAATCCATCAAGAGCGACAGACACAACGTCACGGTCCATCTCGATCGAGACGCGATGTCGTCGGACAACTGCGAAGAGAGCATAAACATTTTGCCTTGGCTGGCCGAATGCTGAAACGACAGAGGTTGGACTGGCCATGTTCTTTTGTCTTTCTTGCTCATTTGTGCCTGCAAAATCCAAAAATCCAGATTCTCACGACATGCTGCCTCGTCATCTGCGACCGGCTAAAATCCAACATGTTCGAAGACGACGCTGCCAACCAAACAAATCCGCCAAGCGCGAGGGCGTCGGCATTCTATCTTGCTCAGAGGAAAGACGACGATCAGACGGCAGACTGCATGCCAGAATCCAGAATGCCATCTCGAAACAAAATCCAGAAAGTGGGACACTGGGGCGAGATGCGGTCGTACAGAATAGACGTCCCATCAAATGTGTTGCTTGACGGGAAAATGAAGCCAAGATATGAATGTTCGGGTGGAAGGACAAAAAAAAAAAAAAAAAAGGAAAGAGAAACGAACAAATCAACTCTAAATTAACTTTATTCGTAGACAACACACAACATGCTTCCGCCACGTACATCCTCCCAAAGAACAGTTCCAGACGTCTGGATGCTCCGTCGTCATCCTCACTGCCGGCTCCGTCGATCAAACCGGGACAGCCTTGATCGCGCCCTTCTCCCATCGTCTCGCCACGACACAGAGCTGCAGCATCCAAAAGTGCACAAAATCAAAGCCAAGAGTAAGAAGCCCTGCCGTCTGGCTGGCCCACGACTTCGGATGGCCTATTGTAAAGGGACGGGGGATGGACGGGAGATGGTCTTGAAATAAAGTCGTCTCTGTGCCCTCCAAAGAACCAGAAAAAGAACCAACACTCTCGACCTGATCATCCACCCTGCATCCTGGCATCATTGCATCCCAGACCAAACTTTGCCACAACGCGGTGCTTGACTTGATCAAACACAACTGCTGACCATCCACCTGCATTCCTGTCTCCCTTCCTTGCAAACCATGGCCACCGCACTCCTCGCCATGCTGGCCACGGCCGCCGCTGTGTCCGCCCAGGGCGCCACCAACCCGGCACCGCCCACCAACTGCGCCGCCCTCAAAGCACCCGCCGTCGGCAACGCCACCGTCGTCGCGCTGCAGGCGGCGACCCGCAATGCCGTGCCCGTGCGCGCCACCAACGGCACGCGTCTGTCCGTGTCGCTGTGCGACGTCAACGTCACCCTGACGCACGGCACCGCGCGCGACCGCGTGCGCGTGCAGGTGTGGCTGCCGTTGAGTGTGGGCGGCGAGGGCGGCGGCAACAGCAGCGGCGCCGCCTCTGCGTCTGCGTGGAACGGCCGCTTCCAGGCCACCGGCGGCAGCGGCTTCCAGGCCGGCCTGTTCGACGCCGCCCTGGGCCCCGCCGTGGCCGACGGCTACGCCGCTGCGTCGACCGATGCCGGCGTGGGCACGACCGGCAGCTTCCCCGTGCAGGCCAACACGACGGCCGCCCTCACCCAGCAGCTCCTCACCAACTTCGCCAGCCTGTCCGTGCACGAGATGGCCGTCGTCGGCAAGGCGCTCGTCGCGCAGCTCTACGGCCGGCCCGCCACCCACGCGTACTTCACCGGCTGCTCCACCGGCGGCCGCCAGGGCTACATGGAGGCCCAGCGCTACCCGGCCGACTTTGACGGCATCCTGGCCGCGTCGCCCGCCATCAACTGGGACCGCCTGCTGGCCGCCATGCTGTGGCCCTTTTCCGCCCTGCAGCAGCAGTTCCCGCCCCAGCCCGACGGCTCCGGCACCGAGGTGCCGTCGTGCGTGCTGGACGCCTTCCAGGCCGGCGCCGTCACCGCGTGCGACGCGCTCGACGGCGTGACCGACGGCATCGTGACGCAGCCGGGCGCGTGCCGGTTCGACCCGACCACGCTCGTCGGCAAGGCGGTCGCCTGCTCGTCGGCACAGGGTGGCGGTGGCGGCAACGGCAGCGCAACCTCGGTCACCATCACAAATGCCCATGCCGCCGTCTTCGCCAAGATCCTCGCCGGCCCCGCGGCGCCCGACGGCAAGGCGTTGTGGTACGGCCTGCTGCCGGGCGCCTCGCCCGCGACACTCGCCGCCACCACGCAGAACGGCACCGCCCCCTTTTCGCTCGCCGCCACCTGGCTCAACAACTTTGTGCTCGCCCTCAATGACCCCCGCAGCAACTTTTCATCGTCGTCGTCGCCGCCGGGCGCCGCGACGCGCCAGCGCCGCCTCGCCAAACGGAGCACCGACACCACCGCCGTCGCCAACGTCCAGGCCTACACCAACATCTTCGAGCAGTCCCAGGCCCTCTTCGACGTCCCCATCGGCACCGACAACCCGGACCTGCGCGCCTTCCAGGCCGCCGGCGGCAAGCTGCTGTCGTGGCACGGCCTGGCCGACCAGCTCGTCTTCCCCAACGGCACCCTCGACTACCTGCAGCGCACCATCGACCTGCTCAACGCCGACGCCGTCGACGCCTTCTACCGCGTCTTCGTCGCCCCCGGCGTCCAGCACTGCGGCGGCGGGCCCGGCGCCGCCCCGGCGGATCCCCTGGCCGCGCTCGTCCAGTGGGTCGAGAACAACAAGGCGCCCGACACGCTGCCCGCCAAGAAGGCAGCCGGTGGCGGTGCCGCCGCCGCCGCCAACAGCACATCGGCCGCCCTCACCCGCAACCTCTGCCGGTACCCGCAGATCATGGTGTACAGCGGCAGCGGCGACGGCCGCCAGGCCGACAGCTGGAAGTGCGTCGCAGGGCCGAACCAGCAGGTCATTGCGCAGAAGACCGCCTCCCAGACAACGCCGCTGCTGGCCGTGTCGGGCAGCGCCTCCCATGGCGTGTCCTTCAAGACAGGCGTTGCGTTCGTCGTTCTCGTGCAAGTGCTGTTGGCTGTGTTGTAGCCTTTCTTTCCTTTTTGTGCCTTGTCGAACTTTTGTTTCATGTTCCTTTTTGTATCGTTTCCGCTTGTCCTGGATGACGGCTCGTCTTGCGTTTTTGTACACTAATAATGGAATGCCCTTGTCCTCTTTTGAAAGCTTGTTCTGTCGTGGCGTCATCCTTCAGTCCCGCATCTGGCGCACGTTCAAATTGACGCGCTTGTTGCGCATCCAGCCGCGCCACGCCTCGTATCGCCCGTCCGCGTGCTCGCCGGCCGGCCACGCCGCCAGCGCCTCGGGGCACGTGCCCTTGAGAACTTTGGGCACGCCGTGCCATGCAAACCGTGCGTGGCCCGACATGTAGACCGCGTCGCCCGACCGGATCCGGAGGAGCACGTACGGCTCCTTCTCCTTGTCGGTGCCTGTGCCCTGCTCCGCCGGCCTGCGCTTGCCCTCTTCGCATTCGGCCGTCGGCGCCGCCATGAACAGCGCGTCGCAGCCCATGCTCAGGCTGATGAGGCCCTTGTCGGTTTCTTCCGACACGTCCCGGTGGATCATCATCGTGTCGCCCGGCGTGTAAAAGTTGACAATCGCCGCCTGCGCCTCCGTCTCGGGGAACAGGCCGCCCAGCAGCTCCATCAGGTCCGGCGGAAAACTGGGCACCGCCTCGCCGGCAGTGTCGTCGCCGCCCGCCGTCTCTGGATACACCCGGTTGGTCCAGTCGTACTGGCCGCCCAGCGTCACCCAGTGCAGCCGCTTGTCCAGCACCTGCTGGATCGACAGCGGCCGGTGCACCGCCGCATCCTTGGGCGCAAACGTGCCCGGCCCCTGCACCACGTCGACGCTGTGCGCATTCGCCGGCGGCGGGTAGGCAAAGAAGGACGCCCCGTCCGCCGGGTACGGCAGCTCATAGTGGAGGTGCATGTTGGTCTGGTGGCGCGGGTCGGCGAGGTCGCGGTGCACCATGCGGTCCAGCAGGCGCTTCTGCACGCGCAGAGGCACGAGCTGTGGAACGACCAGGAGGCCGGGGAGGAGCGGGTGGCCATATACAGGATAGTCGGCAATGGATTCGCCGTCCTTGTCGTCTGTTTCTGCGTCCTCCTCCTCGTCCTCTTCGCCCTCCATGTCGCCGTCGACGGCACTCTTGTCGGCCAGGAACGCGGCAAACGCGGCCTTGACACGCTTGGCCGGCAGCGTGCTCACTGGACGGAAGGCCGGCCGGCCACCTGCCGCCCCATCATTCCCCGCCGCAATCTCGTCAATGTCCTGGCTCGCCTCGATGGCGGCCACGGTCGACTTGGCGTACGTCTTCCATTTGCGGCGCAGGTACTCGGACGGCTGCTCGTGCGCGTCCAACGAGGTAATGTCGATGGTCATGCCGAGTAGGCAGAAGGCCGAGTGGGGGAACTGACTATCTTTGTTGTTGTGGTGGTCGAAATGTTCACAACTGCGGTTCGTTTGTGGTCGCCTGACCGTTGTCGTGACTATTGTTAACTTATTTAATTCCTCTTTTTTAATGCCGTCCTCTACCGCCGCCGGTCGTAGTTGCCCCGCCATTCGTCTGCGAGGGGCCCGTGGTACGATAAGATAAGAAACAGCCTAATAGAGAGTGTGCCACCCCAAAAACGCGCTCCCGACGCGTCGGGCCAGGGCCAGGTCCCTCCAATTCTCATTCGCTACAGCGCTTCCTGCCCCTTTTCCCCCGCCACACAATACCGCTAAAACCGAAAGCTGAACCGCTGTGCCCAGCACCGCAATGCAAGGAGTAAATAAATAAATAAACAACACTGCAAAAAATAGCACACCATAAGTTGGCAGCCACGACCCAGAGTGCCACGCCTGCCGATTTCGACCATTGTCAGGTGCTGCGACCCTCGCTCCTTCCTCTCCACGCCCAAAACGACGACGACACGACGACGGTTCCAGCATTTCTGCTTCTTTTCGACAATTCTGCCTCACGACCCTCCCTCCACGATCCTCCCTTCACGACCCCTGACCACATCCTCTCGACAGCGCGGCCACCCAAGACAAACTCGTTCTATCGGTCCCTCGTTGGTCGCCAGGCCCTGCGCGTCCCCTCGTTTTCGCCTTGTTTCGTTCTTCGTTCTGCCGCCGCAAGAGACCACAAGACTGACGACCGCTGACGAAACGACATTTGATCCCTGACGACGAACTCCCATCACGACATGGCCCTTGGCCTCTAGACAGCATATCCGGCAGACTCTTTTGTATCATTCTATTCCCTCGCTCTCTGCACTGCCTCTCTTTTCGCTCCCCACAACAACACACACCGCCATGGATAATTACCAGAAGCTGGAAAAGGTCGGCGAAGGTAAGTGCAGTCCTTAGGATGGCGGAGACGGGACAAAGAAAAGACGCCTGACTACCTCCCATGCAGGCACCTACGGTGTCGTCTACAAGGCTCGCGACCTGACCGCCGGCGGACGCATCGTGGCGCTGAAGAAGATCCGGCTCGAGGCCGAGGACGAGGGCGTCCCCTCCACGGCCATCCGCGAGATCAGCCTGCTCAAGGAGATGCGCGACCCCAACATCGTGCGCCTCTACAACATCGTCCACGCCGAAGGCCACAAGCTGTACCTGGTCTTTGAGTTTCTGGACCTCGACCTCAAGAAGTACATGGACTCCCTGCCCGTGTCCGACGGCGGCCGCGGCAAGGCCCTGCCCGAAGGCACCGGCTCCCGCCTGCACACCCTCGGCCTCGGCGACGACATCATCAAGAAGTTCATGAGCCAGCTCTGTGCCGGCATCCGCTACTGCCACAGCCACCGCATCCTGCACCGCGATCTCAAGCCCCAGAACCTGCTCATTAACAAGGAGGGGAACCTCAAGCTCGCCGACTTCGGCCTCGCCCGCGCCTTTGGCGTCCCCCTCCGCACCTACACCCACGAGGTCGTCACCCTGTGGTACCGCGCCCCCGAGATTCTGCTCGGCGGCCACCAGTACTCGACCGGCGTCGACATGTGGTCCGTCGGCTGCATCTTTGCCGAGATGGCCATGCGCAAGCCCCTCTTCCCCGGCGACTCCGAAATCGACGAGATCTTCAAGATCTTCCGCCTGCTCGGCACCCCCACCGAGGACGTCTGGCCCGGCGTCACCACCTACCCCGACTTCAAGGCCTCCTTCCCGCGTTGGGTCCAGGACACCGAGACCCCCATCTGCCCGACCCTCGACCCCATGGGCCAGGAGCTCCTCGAGCTCATGCTCGTCTACGACCCGGCGAGCCGCCTGTCCGCCAAGCAGGCCTGCAACCACCCCTACTTTGACGACCTCGAGAAGGCGCTGCCCGGCACCGCCGCCGCCGGCGCGCGCCAGCACACGACGACGGCCGCCGCCGGCGGCGCCTACAGCGGCAGCGGATACCACTAGCAAGGGGTCCTCTGCTGATGAGCCAAGTCGAGAGCGAGAGAACAGACACAACGGGTCCATTCGTATTGCACGGCACGCAAGTCTTTGCATTTCCTTTCGTTTTGCGCCCTAGTCCCCTGACGTGTTTGTTGATATTTCTTCATTGTTGTATTTTCATTTTTCCCCATTGTGTGTCTCCCTCTTTGCCATTTGCTGTTGCTCCTTCGTTTTGTTTTGTATTCTTCTTGCTTTTTTTACTTTGTCTTCACAATCGACTCTGGAAAGAGAGGCATTCGGCGTTCTTTTTTTTTCTGTTTTTTTTTCTTTGGCATGGAAAAGGGGTGGGCAGAGCAGACGGCAGACGGCAGACGGCAGACGGCAGACGGCAGACGGCAGATGACTTGATCCTCACGAACTGGGAAGATGATGATCATAGGCACGTCGTAGAAGATGAATTGACAAGAAATAAAAAATGCAAATCAAAACAATATGTCGCGTCCATCAGGCCGACACCCGCGTGTAACAACGTCAGACTGTGCGTGCTTGCCACAACAGGAGAAGGGGAGAAGAACACAATGCGAGCGGGTTTCGGTCCTCGACCTTGCCGTATACGACGGGCATAGACGTAGACGTGAGACCGCAGTGATGTTTTTCCAGGCCGTTTGCTCCAATGAATTGGAGCAAAATGGAAAGTAAAACAAGAACAAGCCACTTCACAATGTCCCTGCTTTTATTTTTCGTAACGCTCAATAAAGGGAGAACAGGCGCTGTCCTACATGCTATCCGACGACGGTACCCGGCTTGTCTGCACTTTCCTCCAATCGCTCAACTGAGACGAAAATAACAAAAGTACGCCAATGTCTCTCCACCGGCACCAGCATAGGCGAATGTCAACGAAAAGGAGCGAGCCGTCGGGATCGGCTGCTACTGTAGACGCGCAGCCACGACAGCTATGGCAGCCACGGAAGCCACGAGACGTACGGGAGGGTACGGATGGCACGACGGATCGAACCAGCCGTAGCAGTCGCGTATCGAAAGAAGAGGCGCGCACCATATTCACTAGGGGCTGCAGAGGGCTACAGAGGGCAACGGAAATTCTTCCTCTCTATACCCGAGGAATGTTGACCTTCACGGCCGCTGTCTCACCCGCCACAATCAGTTTAGCAGGAACGAAAATCGTGCGTGGGAGGTGGGTGGCGGGCGATGAGGAGACAAACATTCCTTAGAGAGGGTGGAGCAGGGTGGTGGCAATGCGATGAAAACGTTCAGCAAGACATTGGATGGGGGAGGGCGTGTGTGTACGGAGGCTCTCCACGTCGACCGATCACGGTTTATGAGACTGAGTTGTGCATAGTTCGTCACTCTTCATCGACGCATGCAAAGCATCATGATGCGCGATCTAGATAACACTGAAGAAAGAGCGGCAAAGACCTACGACCGGCCAACTGCGGAGGACAGACCTAGGAACCAGAGAATGCAACGTGGGAAATGGATGGCCGAAGCACAGAATTGCCTTGAACGGCAACCAGGATGGCCCCTTTCTCTTGTCCAAAATACGCGAGACTGTGCAGGAATCAACCCTGTTCACGATGCGGTGTGCCATTCCTGTTGGTTCATGGGTTTCCGTATTTGTTTGGCTTTGTCGGCCGAAGACCAGCCTCGGAGACAGGGCATTCCCTGATGAGGTCAGTTTGTGCTTGCTACACGTTGCGGTCTCGTGTTTTCTAACAAGTCTGCGCAGGATGAACGTTCTACGTCCGTGGTATGGCCCCCTTTTCAGTTCTTTGAATATACTGAGACAACATCTCAGGTCCAGCAGTCGTGGATCCTAGGTGTCGAGACCGTACGACCATTTGTAAGGGCATCATCAATGGCTCGGCTCAATGGTTTTGAAAGTGCTTTTGTTGCGCTCTTTATTTGTATTTTTTATAAGTTAAATATTTTAAGTAAATGTACTGCGTCAGACCAGTTATTTTTGTTATTATTTTTATTCTTATTTTCATTAGTGTCGTAATTTTTTTTTTAAAAAAAAAAATAAGAAGAAATCCCCTCTAACATCATTCGATGGCCAAATATAGACGATATTTCTAAGTACAGCTCGTTGTCGCTGTAATTGCTCACGGTATCAGCTTTACAAAACAAGAATGGATCTCTGTGTCTCGATTTTTGATGCGTCTCCCAAACAGGTAGGTGGTAAACAAACAAAATTCTGTCTTTTTATAGAACCTAGCCCTCCACGCCGCGCGGGATGTGCCGCTCTTTAACCCAACTCCCTACATCTGCACCTTTAATTGCAGGTGGCTTGCAGGTGTTATCTTTCAGTGCTGACCGTACCCGGTCCCTGTTTGTTATGTCTTTTCTTGTACTCTGTTTTGTCTGTTTGTGGCCATTTTGGTTTGTTTTCATAACTGCACACCCTCAGTCTCATATTGGTATCTTAGTTTTGCAGTATTTTTGCTCTCTTTACGTCGTATGTCCGCCATGAAGCAGACCGTCTCGAAACGTCCGTATTTTAGAGTACAAAAGAAAGGAGCAAGGATGCTGTTGGTTGCGCGAGTGGTTTACCATAGAACTGATCTGCTTTGTCGAGGTGTTCACGCCGTACTGCGTACCGAGACTCCGTTTTGCGTTGGAAGGCCGCATCAAGGCCACCTCTATTTTCAGGACATTTGTTTATTTTCGGCAGCGGCAGACACTCCCCTGTAGTATACCTCTGAAGTTGGCGGAACTGCAAAAGAATGAAGAGAGGGAACAAACTAAGCAACGAAAGGGCTGTCGATGGTTTGCTGTATCCCATGTGTCCCAAAATAAATTCACCCTTACATGCCACAGTGTGCCCTGGGACGGCAAGAGACAAAAGAAACAAGCGCTCGCTGCGAGCGGCAGCACGATGCGGCAGCTGGCGCCAATGAGAGGGCCTGCCCGCCATGGAACCGCTGCCGCTGGCGCCCGCTCTTTTTCTTAGGCGCTGGGCTGTGGCACTCCGTACTCATTTGGCCCTCTTCGACCATTTTTGGGAGGCATATATTTTGAAATGCGTCGTAAGATACATCCCATTGTTTTATTTTCGGTGCTTCCTGGCTCTTACTAGGCGCGCCCAAGACGGAAAGGATGTGAGCTGCGACAAAAGGCCTTTTAGTGATGGTCCTAGCCACGATATGGCCGTTTCACGACAGCTTGTTCGCATGGGGGACAGGGCCTTTCGCGGAGGGCAGTCCGTTTCGTGCAGCGCCGTGGTCTATTTCTGGCGACACCTTGTTCCTGCGAGCCTCCCACCACGGCGCAGGAGCACGTATCGTAATTCACATCCGTGCATCGACGTGTCGCTATTCTCGAAACCAAAACGGAGGCCTTGGAGGTGATGACGAGGAATCGTCTTCTCTTTTCTTGCTTTTTCCTTGCTTGAAACGGAAGATGTGGGCGTAAGAGCTGCGCCACATACGACCAGCGTGGAAGGGCGTCAACAGTTATGACAAAGTGGAGTGCATTATACATGACGAATACGGTCGTGCGACCAGACGAGAAGGATGACTCTGCGCTTTGAACTTGTTCTTTTGCATTCTGGACGTGATTCCCGACCAGATCGTTTTGCTCTGTTTGATATTGTGCAGCGCTAATTTCTGCATCGCCAGATGGTAGCTTATCTAACGAGGTAACGGCCAGGTCCTCCATCGTCTCAAGTCTTCTCACACTTTGTCGTACACGATGCCGTGATCTGTGCATGACTTTGTTTACTCCTGGGTCTCCTCGATCGTCTTGTAGTCCGATTCCTTGTAGCCCTGGTTTGCTGGGACGTTAGCAGTGGCAGGAAAGCAGCATGGTATGCCCCAGAACGTACTGTACGGTTCATATTTGGCCAGTTCATCCCAGTTCTTTTCCGTGAGGAGCTTCGATGCCCGTTCCAACGAACCCTGCGGCAGGTAGATGCTGTGCAGGACGCCGTGGTCGTCTTTGTAGGTCAGGCAGTTGGGCTGGACCGACCGAATGGGCCGAGGGATGTTGGCGAGGTCGACGGGGGTGTTTGTAGACATGATGAACAAATTTGGTGTCCAAATTAATGTGAGATGACCAAGATCGATAGTCTATCGACGATGCGATGCCGCCTTCCCTTTTGGCAACACTGACTGCATGCTGCCTTGCCGTAGCTGTGACGTATGTGCCTATTTAGGCAGCCTTGAGCCTTCCCTCCCCTCCATCCTTCCTTTCTCTTTTCCTCCACCATCCCACCTTCCCTCCTTGTGCCGTCTCCCTACGTCACATGGGCAGAATGCAATTTTGGACTGTGCCTTGATTGAACAGAATGCATGCAATACCGTCCAAATTCCGTGTTCTATCGTACTCGATATTACTGCAGAGTCTCGTGACTTGGCAGTCCCAGCTGTGTCGCGGCGGCAGTGTTTACTTAGTTACTTGACCTGTGGATTCCTCGGCCTTGCCTTCCTGTAGAAGAGCACCGCAGCCAATCACAGCCAGGCTGCCTCTTTGCTGTGCAGAAGCCAAATTCCACGGCAGCCACAAAATCATGATTCTCGATTCTGGCCGTCTTTTTGTCCCTTGCCAAGCTGATGCGACGGCGCCACCGGCAGACGAGCGAGACGAGCGAGAAGAGAAAAAACGTGCGCCCCGATGTGTGGAGAGTCAATGTGACAATGGACGACGTGCGACGTAACGCCTCAGAATAGACTCGTACGCAAGCGAGTGCCACCAGGAACCAGGAACCGATTTTGGACATGTGGACATTTGGACCTTTGGACCTTTTGGATACACCCTTCTCAGCCACCAACGAACTCCGTCGGTTGGCCAAAGAAGAAAACCATCAAGACGGCGCCGACGACGATACGTCTCTGAGCGCCCAGGTGATGGACGATGCCGGCCGCAACGACAAGGGTCGACGATGACTGTACCCTGGGGACATCAGTCCGGGGGGCGGTCCAGACCGTCTGGCCCCATTCGCCGAGATCAGACGAGGAAAAACAACAATGTCGAAACGGCCAAGTTCGATTGCCCATGTCGTCTCGTGACGCTGCTGCTGTTGCTGACTTGAAGATGCACCTATCAATTCCATCCTGGTTGACAATCTACCTTTAGCACTTCCCGTGACAAGGCGGCCGACACTGTCAGCAGGCCCCAGCACCGAGATTGTGATGTCGTCACCAGACAGACAGTCAACCGACTACCCGTTTCCCATTTCACGGCATGTCGTACTGTGCACCCTCCTCTCTCGTCTCTGCCTCAACATAAGGGTGTGCTAGCAATTTCGGTCTGCACGGTCATGCGCCTGACTGGAGGGTGGGGGTGTTTTTTGACGATGCATTATCGTAGCAAGGGATGGTTTATCAGTGCCCTTTTCCTTGAAGTGCCTTTTCCTAAAGTGCTTGCAGCTGGCGGTGTTGTATTTGGTACAGTATGCAGCAGGTGTGCCCCAGCTGGTCGAAGTGAGACATTCCGCCCAGAAAAAGGCGATGTGCTGGGCGAAACTGCGCTGGAAGCTGTACTCCATAGTAGCGCATCCCTCTAGTGACTGGTCTACGGAATAGACTGGCCGTTACGGTCCCTGTCGAGCACTGGAGCGGAGCCCACAGCAGAGCGACCACAGCACCCACAGCACCCACATCGCACATTGCACATCACTTGATGACGCCCCTCCCCTGGAGCAGATCACCTGCGCTTGTCTGCCCTCTTTTCGGCGATCCTGCGCATTGAGCTGCAGTGAGGTGTACGATTGCGGGCCTCCTCAAGTCTCTGCCACCTGTAGCCAAGGACCAAAAGTAAACAGTCTCTCAACGGCGAAAGAGCTTGGTTTGTCTTTTGTCATCGTCCCCCGTTTCTTGCACAGCCAACAGGTGGTCAAGCTTACTTCTCTAATCGTCTACATCTGTCCCTTACCGTGTTTGCCCCAATGGAGTGTTCTCAGCGCCGTGCAGATTTCATTTTCTGGCCTTTTCTACCAAAAGAACTGAGAACCACTTTTAAAACAGCAAAACAGATGTTTTTCCTGGCCGCCTGCTTACGGTGCGTATGTGCAGAATACCTCAGACTACATAACAGGACGGGTGGGAAACCGAAAAAGCAAACATCAATGTCCTTCGGCTGCTTGCATGCTTTTCGGGCTTTGTAAGATACCATCGTAATATTATTTCTGCTGTCACATCATTCTTCCATCTTGCATCCGCCCCCTGAAAAGCGATGTGACGGCTCGGCCGGCAGACGAGAGACGAAGGAAGCCGTGACGGGTTATTTACGTACGGACCAGCCGCCAGGTCATGCAGCCCACTGCAGTCTACTGCCGTCCACCGTAGTCTCGTCCTCCGATGCATGTCTCCTTTCCTACGATGGGGACTCCTAGGCTTGCTCCTTTTTTTTTTTTTTTTTTTTTTTTGACATTTGTTCCTGATCGGGCATAACATCGTCCCTAGTCGTTCCTGGTTCCTGGTGTCCCTGACATGACTCCCTCCCTTGGTTCACGATCCGACGCCCTTCTCGAGCCATTGTGGACTTTTGTGCAGCCCTGCGTTTGCTTAGCATTGGACATCGGGGTTTAGCGGTGCCCGCACTTTGGCAACGCGAGGGGGGAGAACAGATGGACAGATAGTGGTACTTTAGGGGACTGCTAGCGACAAGCTGCGGGGCGACAGCACAAAAACGCAGCCTTTACGCACATCTCGTGTGTGCCTCGACGGCAATCCCTTGCGTCACTCGTTTGCGCTTTTCCTTTGACTTGTCCTTTGGGCTTTGGGCTTTGGTTTTTCCTTTGGCTTTTGACTGTTCTTTTTGGGCAAATAGCAAACAATATTCCCTCAAGCTTTCACACTGGAAAGTGGAAAGTGCAGCTCCGTATTCCGTCGACATAAGCGGCGTCCGGACGAGTTGTTTTGCCACCTCTTTGTTCCGCGGCCAAACGGCTCAGGGTCCTTACGGAGTAGGTAGTCAACTACTGCGGTAGTCAGGGGCTGCGAGAGGCAAAAAGACATCTTGGCTGTTGGTCGTCAGTCGTCGACTGGTGTCTAGACGATAACATTGGACGTCCTTTTGCTTCGCAAGTCGACCGACCCCTGAGGCCCCCTCAAATATATACAGGGGGGGGGGGGGGGGGGGGGGGGGGGGGGGGGGGGGGGGGGGGGGGGGGGGGGGGGGGGGGGGGGGGGGGGGGGAG
>WNLO01000006.1:101869-220220 GCA_021398005.1 Sporothrix luriei
GTGGCCTTTGGGGGTGTGGTTCATGTCGATAAAATGGGACGTGCTTTTGGTTGTCAATGGGCCCGACCCCTGGGGCCCCATCAACAATAAACCACCCCCCCCCCCCCCCCCCCCCCCCCCCCCAAAAAAAAAAAAAAAAAATCAAAACACAGCAAAAACGGAGCGACGACATAGGCAGATTAAGTTGTCATGGCGGGAACAGAGACTGGTTCAACCGATGAAAGGCGTCTGACCCATGTTCGTCACAGTGTTTGGTGTTTCGTGTTTCGTTTGCTTTGTTTGTTTCGCTTTGTTTGTATGTGCCCGGGTTGGTACGACGGACGATGTACTCCGTACTGTCGTACTGTCGTAATGTCGCCATTGTCACTTGTTTCATTGTTTGGCCTCGTCACAAAGCAGAGGACAGCTAGCCGTACGGTCGTGCATTTGTGCGTTCCGTTTTGCAACAAATCTGTTGGCTTGGCCGGACGCGGCCCTCCTCTGCATCGGCCAGGATGCACCATCAGACCATGTAAACATGCGAGGCAGCCAAGTGAGGCTCACGAAACGGACCGGCAGAAGCATCTTGCAAAAATACGGTCAAGATCTTGACGTATGTATTGTCGACTGACAGCCAATCGTCCCGACCAGATCGGTATAGAGGATTTAGCAGCACGCACCATTGGCTCGAAGTGGGGCTTTCAGGGACAGAGGACAGCCAACGGAGTGGCAGAAAAGGGCAAACACGAGGAAGGGAAGGGGCACGAGGGGTTGCTGACAGGTGCATGTTGGTGCAAGTGGTGCGTTTTGGTGTGTTTTGGTGCGTCTGCGTAGGTTTGAATGGGTTGCAATTGCCAGGGGGAATGTCGGGCCTTGCGCAGCGATGGCGATCTGATCCTCTTTGGTGGAGGTGCGGTCAGGCGGTGAAAGGCTCCGTCGCCACTTCAGGGAGCGGTGCGTAGCAATTAATACGCTGTAAATGGAGGAAGGAGCCTCGGAGCCACCTCCGTATTTTCGACAGCCTCTGTGCGCCAAACAGAGGCCGCACCGGCCATTATCTAGGCTTTGCACATGAAACGAGAAGCAAAACGTAGGCGAAGAGGCAGACAGTACAGGGGCACTCGTCCAATGACAAGCCGACAATGGTTTTCACTTGCATCCATGGACTCTGGTGCATCTACGACTACTTGGCAACAAGACCTGCCAACGCACACATATGCAGCCTCCTTGCCATCCATTTGACTCATTTCGTCGTATCTCTGTCTCCTTTCTCGTTCACATATCTCCCCTACGGCCTTGCCTCCCGGTAATTGTGCTCTTCCGCGTCTGCATTCCTCGCTGCGCGTGGGAGACGTCTCCCAATCTCTTGTTTTGTCACCCTACTGCCCTTTGGCGGAGGAAGTTGGTAGTGGGGATACTTTCAGTGGATACAGCAGTGACTGTCCTCACCATTCTCCCTACAAACGACCTTCTGCCCAGTATTAGTGTCAACGTCCGCTACAAAGGAGTCTTCTATTAATGAGTTCGACGGACCGACAGGCACTAGGCCGCCGCCATACCAGTCAGTTACAATGATAGGCCACCAGAGGGAGGCGTTGAGCGTTCGTCCTTGCCCTGCGGCCTGCGCTCTCGTTGGCTGACGTTGCCTTCCAACTGTTTCATGTGGCCTGGGCCCGCCCGTTTGGGCCGCAAGCAACGACGCTGGTTGGCGGTCCAGGCCTAGACTCGAATTTGGTGGTGGCCTCTGTCAGCCAATCAAATGCCTGGTCGTCGTCGACAGTAAACGGCAGCCTCTCCTGGCGTAGCCGGCCGGTCATCATGGCGGCCGTTCCTGCCCAGGGCTCCGTGTGCGCCCGTTAGAGACGTCTTATTGCATGGCACTGACCCCTGACCGGCCATCCAGAGCCACTCAACTTTCCGAAACACGCGCATCTTGGGCAGAGCGCATCGCTTGTGGTCTCTTGGCCTTCCTGTCTCCGTGTTATTTGTGTTATCTGGCGTCCCGCAGCTGCTCGTAGGCCGGCCCCGATTTAGAACAGTCCGGCGCCTGGCGTTTGTTTCGTTTCCAGGCGCCCGATGGAAAGAGGGCTGCATATTGACCGTAGTTCGTCTTTTCTTTCTTTTGTTTTCATCTTCATCTCCATCTCTCCCATCTCCGCTCGTCCCTGCCAATTCATTCAATATTAAAGCCTCCTGGCCGGTCCCATTTCCTAGCATTCCATTTCAGCTTGATCCCCCTTTCTCTCAACTCTGTTTCTCTTGCTTTTCCCCTCACTTTTTCTTCATCCCTGACGACGTGCCCTGCGTTTTCTTCAAGTCAACTGGTTCCTCTTGTCTCTCTCCGTCTCTCTCCTTTTCGCGCCCTCTCTTCGTCCACTTTACCACCGCTGGTCGTCCCTCGTTTGCATTGCTGGTCACTGCACTCGATTCTCCTAGACGCTCTTCAACGCTTCTACAGCCCACATCTACGGTACATCAACACGAACTGCACGAACTGTACGAACTGCACGATCTCCACGATTTACGCCTTTACGCTTTACGCCTTACGCTCTTACGCTTGACGACTTTCTGTCCAACAATTTTTGCTGTATGTTTTCCCGGCACATTTTCCCCCTTCGTGTTCTGTCATCCCTCTCTTCGTCGCCCTGCCGTACCCATCCGCCTCTCGTTCCCGCGCCTCTGGCTGCATCGACGGCCCTTTCTTCGCCGCCCTTGGCTTGTACACGCTTGTCGTTGCCATCTCGTGCTTCATTTCTGTCACTTGCCACCGGTTCTATGGTTTTCTCCCTCTCGGTTCTTCTTACAAGTCCTGCTTATAAGACTGTCCTCGCTCCCCAGCCGCAGTCTTTTGAACATTCCGCTTTCCTTTTGTTCTGCAGACATTCGAAGCTTCTTCAGCCTTCCAATCACCTCCCAAGCCAAACCAAAAACCAGTCACTCACTCAGTCATTCTTTATTCAGGTTTTTTTGTTTCAACAGTCAACGGTTTAGCCCAACCTTCGTTTTTCAGGCTCACTCTCTTTTAGGATTCTTGCTCCATCGCACCTGCCTCTCATTGCTATTCTTCCAGCTCTGCAACCTTGTTCCCGCCCCGCTCGTGACTTCCTCTTTGCGTCACCGTTTGTCCCATCCAGCTGCCCCAAAACGCTCGTGCTACCTCTCCGCACCTGCCCCCATCACTCCAACTAATTACTGCTGCACTTGCAAGCCACCTGCCAAAGGCCACGAGCTATTGTCACCAGCTTCCTTCCATTGTCTATTGTTGCTCACTTGCTCTTTCCTCGATCTTGTCGACCTTTTTCACTTGTCCCATTTGTTCTTTCCCAATTTTTGGAAACTTTTTCAAACTCTCTTTGAGATCTCTCCTTTCTTCCATCTCCATTTTTTGGGAATATCCTCATCCTCAGCTTTGCTCTTGCAACCTCTCTTTTCTCTCTTTGTCCTCAGCGCATCCGTGCTTGCGGCTTTGTGTCTCGGTTACCCGCACTTGCTTCACTCCTCATTTGGCTTTTGCCCTCTCTTTGCATCTCCCTGACTTTCTCGTCGCTCTCGACTGGAAAACGTCTTTTTTTGCACCGTTTTTTTGCCTCTCTGCCACATTCCTCGCGGAGTTCCATTTCAAGGTGTCTGCGTTCGACCCTCGATTTACTGCTACTGCATTCCACCGCCTGGCTTGTCTCCCATTCCAGCACGTCGACCACACAGCCAATCCCTGTGCTTCCCCGGACTTGCCCGCCCACCCAAGTCCCAGCAAAAACGATCGACACTTGTCCCTCCGCCTCCCTTGCGCGGCGCGACTCTCTTTTTCTCCTGGCCTAGCCTAGCCTAGCCCAGCCCGCCCTTGGTGTGCCCTTCTCCCTTAGGCGCACCCCCTCCCACCCCTGACCCTGAACAAAGCTTCCCGTTTACGGTCGACCTCAACCACTCGCTGGCACGCCCGCCGCGTCCGACCAGACCACCTCCAGCAGAACGCAACAGCAGCTCAGCCTCGTGGTTCTCAGCAGGCCCAGTCCCTTCCGTTTCCCTCTCCCTCGCTTGTCCTCCCTTCCAAGCAAAGCACCCAGTATCCACACCCCATATCGACACACCCCTTCGCACTTGTGCCGGTCCCACCTGAATTAACCTCGCCGCCACTTACACGCACCCCCCCTCTTGCCTTTGTGTCTTTTGTCTTTCTTGTCCACCACAAGCAACGCAAAAGCTCCCTTGAGAATATATTATTCCTGGGCCACTTCTCAAATCTCATATTTCACATTCCTCTCGAGAAGATCTTGGTTCTTCTTGTTCTGTGTTCAGTCGTTTCTTTCTTTTGTTAGCCTTTTCTTTTTCATCATCTCCCAACCTTCCCTTGATCCTCTTCAGGAGCGAACAGGGTTTCTTAATTCTTTGTCCTTATACACCGACAAAGATATATAGAAACGGGACTGCTGGGCTTCACGTTTCTAAACATTCGACTAAACCTTAATTTCTCGGCAACCTTCAACATCGACATCGGACTCGACTCTCGCCCTCGATTTCGATACTACGTCGCGACAAAACATCACGACAATTTTTCCCAAACTAGAACGACCCCCACACACTCTTCTCACAATGGACTCGACGCAGCTCAGTATGGCCGAGCTCAACGCCGCTGCCCTTGAGCAGTTTGTCTTCACCCCCGTCAACCGCGACATGATCCGCTACCTCGCCGACGCCGCCGCCAACGTCATCCAGTGCGATCCCAACATGATGCCGCCCACCGCCTCCGAGGTCCAGCGCCGCACACTCCCCACCCCGCCCGGCTCGCCGTCCCACTCGCCCGCACCCCGTGCTGTGCGCCGCGAGGACGGCGGCCTGCCGTCTCTCGAGGAGTTTATCAGCCAGCTCGTCGTGTCCTCCAATGTCCAGGTGCCCACCCTCATGAGCACTCTGGTCTACCTGAACCGACTCAAGTCTCACCTCCAGCCCATGGCCAAGGGTCTGCGCTGCACCACGCACCGCATCTTCTTGGCCTCGCTTATTCTGTCCGCCAAGTACCTCAACGACAGCTCTCCCAAGAACAAGCACTGGGCCAACTACAGCGTCATTACCACCGAGTTCTACAACTTCGGCTTCTCCCGCACTGAGGTCAACCTCATGGAGAAGCAGCTGCTGTTCTTGCTTGACTGGGACCTGCGCATCTCCGAAGAGGACCTGTATCACGACCTCGATGACTTCTTGGCGCCCATCCGTGAGGACGTTGCTGCGCGCTTCGCTCGCCGCCAGCAGCGCCGCCGCCGCCAGAAGCTGTTGCTCCAGCAGCAGCAGGAGGAGGAGGAGGAGCGCCAGCGCCAGATCGAGGCCCAGGCCCAGGAGCAGGCGGAGGCCGCTGCTCAGGCCGCCGCGCGCCAGAAGCGCCAGGAGGAGGACGCCGCCATCTGGGCCGCGGCCACCGCCTCGGCCGCTGCCAACGGCTACCTGACCCCGCCGCGCCGCTCGAGCCATCTGTCGCTGTCGCTGTCCTCGCCCGCCTCGTCGTCCCTGTCCCACAACAAGGTGGCCACGCCCGACGATGCCATGCTCATGACCATGCCGAGCCTCACCTACAGCGCCAGCACCAGCTCGGCCAACAGCTACGCGTCGTCCCGCAGCTCGTCGCGCTCGCCCTCGCGCGCCTCGACGCCCCAGTCGCTGGTCGACCACCTGGACGCCGCCTACGTGCAGTGCAGTAGCGAGGACGAGGTCGTCGGCACGCCCGGCAGCATCCGCAGCAGCCACAGCACCAGCAGCCTGGCCGGCTGCAAGCGCGAGCGCGCGCTGACCAACAAGGACGGCAGTGGCATCAAGGCGGTGCCCGCGGCGTACCTGCCCTACGAAATCAGCATGGAGGAGCTGCGCGAGATCCAGGACGGCGGCAACCGTGTCAAACGTGTGCGCGGCATGCTGGGCCGCGTCTTTGGCTCCACTGGCGTCCTGGTTCGCTAGGTGCTCTTCACGGTTTGCATTCTTGTTTTTCTGCATTGGCTCTTGTTTTCTTTTTCTTCTTATTCCCCCTTTTATTTGAGTTTTCTTTCATTTGTTTCGTTTGGGAAAAGCGAGGCGTTTTGAGATTGCTTTTTTTTTTTTTTTTTTTTCTACGTACTCTCATCAGAACAACCGAAACATCCACATGAGCGCGACAACCTATAATTTTTTACTAGTCTTCTTGCATTTACACATATGGCGGATATCTTCAACGTTCTTTGTTGCTCTCCATTTTTTTGTCTGTTATTGTCTCATATCTTTAACTCATTTGTTATCATTTTTTAAATCACTCGTCATCAATATCATTTTATCTCATACACAAACGATTTATCATTCTAGTGGCCGGCTGCATAAAGCTACTATGAATCAGGGAATCCAACTTGGGGTGGCGTCCTTGACGATAATGGGAGAGCTGACTCCGAAGCGGAGTCGTTTGCCTCTCATGTCTATGTTTTCTCTCCACGTCTTTACAGGCCGGTCGCAAACAAATTAGCACGGAACATGGCAGGTCCCATTCGACGTCTTCACGCACATACCAAGTTAATCTTTAGCTTTGTCTTTTTAATACAGGCACACTGCCTTACAATTTTAACAAATATTTCCCATATTCGACGATTTCTTTTTCAAAATACTGTGTGCCATTTAACGTGACCGTAGCCACCTTGTAGCAACCTTCGGAACCATTTCATTACCAACCTCTAGCTACTCCCCCTCCTCTCTGTACGTCGATCATATCAAAGTCGTGATATACGACGACAACAAGGGACCACGGGACATCACTGCCCGTGCTTTTGTGTATCGCCTGTTTGGTTGTCCCTCGCTGGAGCTCCGCCCCGCCCACGAACCGCCCGTACGGGACCGAGATGAGAGCCCTATGCATACCCGTCCCATCCACATTTTCCTTCCTCCACTAAGCGTTTCAGCCTCTTCTAGCAGTTGGGCTGTCGTGCGTGTTTATTTATTTTGAGGCGTGCTTTTGTTGTTGTCGAATATTTGGTCGCGTCGACGGCCGCAGAAGAGGTCGTGTTGATAATAATACTGGTTCCGTGTCACATAATAATGGCACTTTTTTGAGTGCGGGACGAAAGGCCAAGAGACGGAGCACCCAGAGGTCCTTTGGTTCGATGTTGATGGCCGGAAATAAAAACACAGAACCAAGAACAACAAAGGAGGCAAACAGGGTGGTGAAGGCCCGCAGGCTGTTGCGGTGGCCGGCGACCCAGCCCTGGCTTGACTGTGCGGCATGCTTGGATGTGTTTATGATGATATGTGCTCTGGTATGGTCCCCGTATGGACGACGGTCGGGTCCAGGCCGGCGGGGGGAAGGCTGCGCTGGCCAGCCGCTGTCCACTCGCACGCAACTGAAGGGCTGTATCCAAAACGCGTGCCGTCGCATGAAGGTCGATAGTGGTTGCAGACGGGGGTGGACGAGTCTGATTGGACCAACGAACCACACACACAAAGACTCACACATGAACATACAGACAGTGATGCGCTCTCATTTGACGGTGTCCTGCACATCATCCAAGCCCAGCTCCGATTCATTTACCTTTCCCTTCGCCCTCCTTGATGGTAGGCATAACAAAGAGACATGAAAAGCTGGCAGCGGATCATTGCTGCCATGCTGGCCAACCCACCCCCTATCTTTTCCTGTTTGCTCGACCCAGCCCTGCTTCTCAACGGTCATCAATGTGAAGCGGCGGGAAGGAAGATAGACACAAAGTGCACGTTCTCATGTTCATTACCACTCTCGGGTTTAATGGCGCACCAGCCCACAGTCGACGCTCTTTCTTTTGCTGCTGTTTGCAGCCTCGTCGTAGCTCCCCATCGTCCTCCGATCCTCATTTCTTTTGTTTGTTTATGCCTTGAAAATAGCACATTCCGCTTTGTCGAGCTCGTCGCTTTTCTCTCTTTATCTTGCGTCGTCATCCTTTTTGCTATCTTCACGCCCCCATCGCAAAAACGGTAATACCCATGCTTTCCATCCCCTGCCACCGTTGCACTCGCCGGTAGTTTTTTTTCTTGCTCGTCATCCGTCCTGCAGGATGCGTCCTCCGTACACCTGAGTCCAACGTGTCGCTTTCGTCGTCACCTCGTGGCTGCCACGATCACCAACCAGGCAGCAGTGCTCTCCCATGCGACCGTTTTGTGAGCCTTTATTGTTGACTGGGTGCTGTTCTGCCTTTCAGCGCGCCTGCACGAAACGCCCCTCCTTTGGCCAGTCAGAGCGTCACCCGTTCTTTTGTCTCACGCCGGCCTCGTACATAGCCTCGCCCCCTGGCCATGTGCTGCAACTTCGCCCGTCTTGTGCACGTTGGGCGGTCCAGGCCGACACAGTAAAACGGCAGTTGTGCAAAAGACAGAAAGAAAGAACCGCATTTGTCCTGCACTGCGCCACCCCAACCCGACACTGAGGCCGCATGGCCAGCCGGTTTGCAGCACTGGCCAGCCTCTCGGGCCCTGCAGACGGCGGTCGCCATCCAACTAGTCCGCCACAGCGACCCATTAAAACGGCCGTATCCATACCGTATGCTTGCCCGCCGAGTACCTACGGAAGAAGAAGGGGACCGAGACAGGGCGCACCGGCAAAAGACGCCCACGGCCATCCAAGTGCCAAGCCAGATACTGAGTCTGACTGGCGAGGTAGAATTTTACAAACGGTGCTTTCTGGCAGGGCAAACCGAAGTTGGGTTGGCAACCGTTAGGCACAGGCCCGCGTCAGGCTTTGTATGCCACTGTAAAGTAAGGCCAGGGTCCTGAAAAACGGCCCTGGCGTTCCGCCCTAACACAGACCGCGGCGCCCAAAAGTTCCACTCCAAACGTCATCTACAGTGGACTTTGGCCTGGCCAAACGCTGCGTTGGGTTCGCAATCAAAACGGTAAGATACATATAACGCATTTGCTAGGTGTCCGTTTGCTATGTCGGCGGTGCATACCGAGCGAACGTTTTCGCCCGAAGATGTTTCTGCCCTGAGGTATTATCACTGATGAAGCAGTCATAATTGGAATGACATCGTCATGATGTAGCTTGGTAAACTTGATTTAATGAAAGAACATATAATAGAAGATGATTTGAAAGCTCGTGGCACGGGAGAGTCAAGAGAGGGTGAAGTAAACAAACTGGAAATCAGCATCCCGGACTCGACGCAATTTGTTTTGTTTTGTTTCGTCCATGGCTTTACAATGATTACATGTAGAAAACTTTGCCAACAGCACCCGCCAGTAGGAAAAGGCGAGTAAGTGCTCCGCATCAGGCCTTCTGCACACAATGCCACTGACTCAATGACTACCAACGCCGCCTTCTGTCAGTCACGATGGGAAAATCAAAGCGCGAATAAAGGGGGCTATTTGCCAAGCACTGCCTACCCCCAATCCAGAGCTCTGTTCAGTGTCATGACTCAAAATATGGGGAAACACCCTCGCGAGAGGTAGCAACGAAGATGTAGAACATCAAAGACATGCGAAATCAGTCGATGCAATACCAAGAAACGCAGCTCAAGCAACACCGCAACAAGCCAGACACCAAGAGTCCAGACCCACGTGGATAACGGTTGCCGGCAGACGGAGGCCACTTGGTAGGAGGTTGAAGCAAGGCCATGTGTTTGTTAGTGTGCCTGGTTATGTGTGTGTGAAAAGCGTCAAAAGCTAAGCTATTTTACTGACCTTGGGAAAACAGATCAAGGCGAACGTCCGTCTGACACGGCAAAGCTTTCATTGAAGCATTGACATAGTCGAGAGTAGTTTACGTACAAAGTAAGAAAGGAGCGTAACTGGTATTGAACATCTCGCTTGTCGAGTACTTTCAATAAAGGTACTTCATTTGTCGACCTACTCAGCAAAATGGAATGACTTGTTTCCATTGTGAATGAAAGGCAGTCTGCAACATACACACAGTAGTTATTCCGAGACTGCAAAATAGAGGTACAGGGCACATGGGCACTGGCAAGCAACCAACCTAGACGGACCCTGTACTTTTCAAATTGGTTTCTTGCTCTGTATATTCAGCCACCTGGGCGCGTCTATACAGACTGTTGCGTCTTCATCCGCTTTCCGTCATTTACAACGCCGGCTTGGCTGGGATCGGCTTCATGCGTGCCCATTCCTCAATCGTCAACAGCGGCTTGTCAACGGGCAGCTCCTTCAGTACCGCGTCCATGTCGACCACGAACGGGTCTGTGGGGCTCTCGTTGTACCACGTGTAGGCCTTGAACATTTGCGAGACGATCCGGTCGACGTCAATCGTCGCCCGTTGGCGCATCGCCGCACCCATGGCGTCGCAAAAGTCCGGGACGGTCTGGTTGACGCACCGGAGCGCCACGCCCCAGCCGCGCGACAGCTTCGCGGCCAGCTCCTCGAGCCGCACCGTCTCCGGCCCGCCAATGGGGATGTTGCGCCCGGCCAGGTGCGGCCGCTGCATGGCCGCGATCATCAGCTTGGCCACGTCCACGTGGCTGATCCACGACGCCCGCAGCGACGGCTTGTGGCAGTACACGAGCGTGTGCGCGTCGCGGATCGGCGGCAGCGCCCAGCCCTCCAGCAGGTTTTCGAGGTAGCACACGGGCTGGATGCTGATCACGGCGAGGCCCTGCGCCCGCAGGTCCGCTCGGATCGCGCGCCGGTCGTCCTGCGCCCGGATGTCCTGGCTCGTGTCCGGCACCGGCATGCTCGTGTTGAACACCGTCAGCCGGACGCTCGGCGTCGCCTTGATCGCCGCGGCAATGACGTGCGCGCCCGCCAGGATGGTCTCGGCCTTTTGAAACGACGTCGACGGCAGGTTCAGAAACACAATCTCGGCGCCCGCCAGCGCCTGGGCCACGGCCGCCCGGTCGGCAAAATCGGCCGCCGCCGTCTCCACGGGCGTGCCGTCCACCTCGACCGGCGTGGGGCGGCGGCTGACGGCGACCGGGTGGTGGCCCGCGCGGACGAGCTCGATGACCTGGGCCTGGCCCTGCACGCCCGACGCGCCAAAGACGACGACACGCATGGCGGGAGCTGGTGTAGGTGCTGCGGCAGTTGAGGGGGTGTCGGTGAAGTGGGTGATGATGGCGGATTTGTGGGCAGGACTGGCGTCAGGTAGGCACCGGCGCGTGGTGGTGGCTTGTTCGTCGTACAAACGAGGAAGGAGCGATGCGAGTCGCGTTGTGGCTATCCCGAATCTGAAAAGACAACGCTCGAAGCTTGGTGTCATAGATGCCTGCGTGGCTTTCCCCTTTCGACTTCTAGGGCCCGATCTATTGATTTTCGTCTCTAGTCAACATCTACGACGCGTTTCTTTACACGTTACGACAAACCGGCGACAGCACCGTGCCCTTTTAGAGGTGACGCGGGTGGCATCGGCAAAGATTATCCGTACGCCGCACGGCGGGGGAAGACCGTCTTGCAAGGGCTTGGGATGCAGGATGAAGGACATCGGAAAGAGTAGAGGCAGAGACGAAAATTTCATGTCGAAAGAGAGATGGACAGCGAGCCCACAAGATAGGTATTACATAAAGGAAGATGTGTGGAGGTGAACTGCGTGTGTTTCACTGCACGAGGAAAGAGCGTCCATCACAAAGGCAAATACCCGTGGAGGAAGGTGCGCAGGGAGAGCCGAGACTGTGAGATTGTGAGCTTGCGAGACATCGACAACTTGGTAAGCCTCAGATGCAGCATGACGCTTTGCCCTGGATTTTGTGATCCATTGAACCCGTTAGGCAGACCTTGCAAGTTCACTTGTCTTGGCTTTCTTGGCTGTTCCTTTGCTCGATGTCCTTTGCTCTCTGTCGGAGTATCTCTCCACCTCTCGGAGAATGATATGCTTGGAGGTCAAATCAGCCAATCAAACTACACAGAATATCGTCCAGTGTAGGCTCTGGGGAAGTGGAGTTGGAGACATGGGGAGCAATGTATGGGGAGAATGGGGCTGGGGATTGCCTGGTGTCGGAGCTGCCGGACTTGCCACGCTTGCTCTTGCCGGTGGTTCTTTCCCCACGGCGTGTGTGCTCGCTCTTTCCTTTTGTGTCGTCTTGTCCATCGTGCCCCTTTTCTCAAGAGCCAATTTGCATCCTCGATCACAGTCTGTAACATGGCTTCGTCTTTCTCTCCATATTCTTTGTGGCCTCAGCTGGCGCCCCTGTGTCCATCGTTTTCTTCCGCCAATGCCACAAGATACGACGACCAACGCTCCGTATCCGACCATTTGCCTTGCTCTTTCGGAAGATGCCGTCTCTGTTGGTGGCCTTTGCTTCTCTCAGCTTCTCTTCGATCTACTCGTTATTTCTTCTCCTCTTTGTCCCCTGAATCATTCGACTCCGCAGATACTCAGGACACTAGCGGTAGCTGACTAGATGGCTCGTGGCTCACCGTCAACGTCCCCACTTTGTCGTCTCCTGTCACCAAGAGACAGCACCAACAGCCGGGAAAGCTTATGCGGAGTGCGTCCGCGGAGCGAATCAGCATCCGTTCTGAGGCCGACCACCACGTTGAATCTCGTTGACCTTGCTGGGCCATGCAATCTCCCTTCCACACACAATCTGTCTCCGAGGAGAATACCGGACTACGAACCGGCCTGGCGCGTCGTGGCGTTTAAGTCGACACCCCCATGACCTTCGTTTGCAAGAAACAAATGGGTGCAAGGACGATACGATACCAGAAGAAGCTGACAGAGTGTGGACGAGTGGAGGGCGCACTAACGGCACCAATCCACCGGACTCGGAGCGCGCTATGAGTCTGGCGCATACGATTGAGTCAAGAGAGACTAAAACGAGGATGGCGCGTGGCATGGCACACGATATCCCCCCAGGCACCTTGCTATCTCCACCGTTCTCGCTATCCTCATACCCCAGTCCCAGGGCAGATGATGTGGGCAGCGACGGGTTCAGTCCCCATGGGGCATTCATGACGGCCCAGCCAGTGGTGGTTTCTTGGCAGCGAATGCAGGCCCCATCAACGCGGACGACATGATCCAAAGACAAACAAAAGGTCTAGAATGGAAAGCTGGTCGCGAGGATTTGGGGGATAAAAGAAACAAAACGCCCATCACCTGGATCTGTGCGCTGATCTTTTAATTATTTATATTTTCGTCTTCTCCTAAAGTTCTCCTGGAGTTGTTTGTCTTGCCACCCAACCTGCCCTTCCCTCTCTTCCACCACCTTCCTGTCGACTACCCCGACCCTATCCCTCAACAATCCGCAGACTCGCCATGGCCATCTCTCCGGCCGACCAGTACGACGTCTCGCCGGCCACCAAGGAAGACGCCGACATTGACGTCCACGAGCAGCGCTATGAAAACGTTGACGCAGCGCCACTGGCGGCGGACGCCAACGATGGCAAGCTGACCAAGGAGATCATACTGGCCTACTTTGCGCTGTGCTGCCAGATCAATGCCTACATTATGACCCTGCTCGTGCCGGGTGCCATGCTGACGGCCATCAACGCCGACCTTGGCCCCGACAACAACTACACCTGGATCACGCTCTGCTGGCCGCTCGGTGCCTCCGTGTTCGTCTCCATTGGTGGCCGTCTCACCGACATCTTTGGCCGCCGCTACTTTATGATTACGGGTGCGCTGATTTCCATTGCTGGCACGCTTGTGGGTGCCAATGGCAAGAGCATTCCCATGATGATCGTCTCGGGCGCGCTCTTTGGTGTCGGCAGCGGCTTCCAGGAGCTGTGCTACGCCTGCGCGCAGGAGATTGTGCCCAACCGCTATCGCGTCATGGCCGTCGGCGGCCTCGACGTGTCGCTGGCCTTGGCCTTTTCGAGCCCCGTCGTGGCCTACGCCATTGCCGGCTACCACCCCAGCATCGGCTGGCGCGGCGCCTACTGGTACCTGTTTGCCTTCCACACGTTTGCCTTTGTGATGTTGGTGCTCTTCTACCGGCCGCCCGACTACAAGACGAAGCACCGCGAGGACGGCAAGACGCGCTGGCAGCTGCTGTTGGAGCTCGACTACGTCGGTCTGCTTCTCTTCCTGGCCGGTGGCGTGCTGTTCCTGCTGGGCATCAACTTTGGCGGCCGCACCTACCCCTGGAACTCGGCGGGCTGCATCGCGCCCATTGTCGTGGGCTTCTGCTGCTTCGTGGCCGTCGGCTTCTGGTGCGCCTACGCCGACCTCAAGTACCCGCTGTTCCCGCCCAAGCTGTTCAGGCAGGTGCGCGAGTTCGACATGGTCATTGTCGTCTGCTTTGTGGGCGGCATGCTCTACTACAGCATGAACGTGCTGTGGCCGCGCCAGTCGCAGGCCTTCTTCATCGGGGCCGACACGCCGGTGGTCATGAAGGGGGTCTGGGCCATCATCTTCTCGTGCGGCACCTGGGTGGCCGGCCTCGTGACCGTGTTCATCTGCTCGCGCCTGCACCACGAGAAGTGGCAGCTCGTTGCGTTTACCGTGGTGCAGACGGCGCTCATCGGCTCCATGGCCTCGGTGGGCTCGGACGACAAGACACAGGCCATTGTCACCGTCGTTATCACCGCCGCTACCATCACGCCGCCGCAGCTGCTCTCCTTCACGATGCTGTCCTTTGGCCTCGCGGACCAGCGGGACCTCGGTGTCGCCGTCGGCCTCGCGGGTACCTTCCGCCTGTTTGGCGGTGCCGTCGCGACGGCCATCTACACGGCCATCTACGCCAACCGCCAGCTGCAGACGCTTCCCGGCTTCATGGCCGAGGCCATCCGCGCGTCCGGCGTGCCCTACTCGGACGCGCTCCTGAGCAGCCTGGTCAAGGCGGCCGCCACAAACACGCTGGCGGCCTACGAGAAGGTGGCGGGCGTCACGCCGGAGCTGGCGGCGCTGGCTGTCAACGCCACGAAGCAGTCGTACGTCAAGGGCTTCGGCCTGGTGTACTTGGTGGCGATTGCGTTTGGCGTGCTGGCGACGGGCGCGGCGCTCTGCACGGTCAGCACGGACCGGGCGAAGAAGAACAACGAGCGGGCGGTGGTGATGATGAACGAGGTCGACAAGTACCCGCCGTCCAAGGCGGTATGAGTGATCCGCCGTGAAGGTGAAGGCCCGACAGTAGTGACAGCTGCCGGATGCTCCTAGTCGAGAAACAAATGAATGATATCCACTATCCAGCATTCTGCATTCCGTGACCGCCTCTGTATGCAGCTGTACATTTTACTGTTCCATTTCACGGAGTTGGATGGACGAATCGCTGCAATGATGTCAATTGTGCAATTGGATCTACCATTGATTGAAGACCTGGCCAAACACCCGCCGCCCTACACCTGCTCCTTGTCCTTCTCCGTCCTGTTGACGACCTCACCATGTTCGTTGTGCAGGGTGGTATTGGCGAGGCAGATGGTCTCGTTCCAGTCAATGACGAAGCATCAGGAGGGTCATGGCGACGGTCTTGCGCTCGGGGCTACTGGTGGCTAAGGCGACGAGGAAGACGGCTCCGAGCAGGATGGACGAATGGCTAACCAGCGATCGACGACCACGGCTCACTCCGCCAACGGGATCGGGAGTAGCCTCGCGCAGGATGCTTTAACAGGCTGCTGTTTGTTCCTGGCAAGGCAAGTGAAGGCTCTCGCAGGCGTTAGCCGCGTGGTACAAATCAAGTGACGATATTCACATACACTTACCGCGAGTAGAAGGCAGTGGAGGGCACGAGCAGACCAATGTATCGTGTTTAGTGAGGCAATCACTAGTCCTGCCTGTTCGTGAAAACAGCAACGTGTCGCCCTCACACCCTCTTCCGCAAGACCTCAACTGCAAGATATTGCAACAAGGTGCGGCCGAGCAAGAATGATAGGCGCTTGACGTTGTTGTAACCCGAGTCATATTATGAATCCCGCCGTGCACTAACAAAAAGAAACGTGAAGTGCACTTTCCAGGTAGATTTTCACATGCACGAAGCAATAGGCAGCATCACAACATGCACGAGGAGTGGTTGCCAGGCCTCCAGAACACGGCCGGCGTGGGGGTGCTGCGCTGGGCTGTCCAAAAAATAGGCATGTCATGGCAACTGAGTATGCCGATGAAAGACTATCATTTTGGAGACGACAAATCCAAGAAAATGCAGTCAGTATGGACATGCTGTCGTGTATAAGTACCACCACATCCTCGACTGATTTTCGGAACGGATTGTGAAAGCAAAGGGAAACAGCAGCATCCAAAGCATCCAAAGCATCCAAAATATCCAACACTCTCAAACAAATTCGCTACCTTGTGTTGTTTTATCCAGTCCGAGCCGCTTGCAACGAAAGACGACGCTAGCTTATCCTCAACGCTCAAAGCTCATAGCATACACTACTCTGTAGCCTTCCCCACCACCCCCGCAAGGTAAGGCCTACCCCAACACCACTAAAATGCTGACACAATTGGCTGACTTTCCGCATCATTGCCAGCCACAATGTGCAAGAAACTCATCGACGTTGTTATCCACACCTGTGGCCACCGGGTCGACAAATTCGACATCATTGAATGCGACGAAGCCATAGAGAGGGGCACCAAGTGTGACCCGCCGACGGAAGAATTCCTAGGTTCGACAAAGGCAAGAGGGCCGTGCCCCGACTGTATTTAATGGCACGTTCATATTTTGTGCCCTTCATGTACCGTGGTCATTGGAGGTACAATCTCGCGGTTAGTGTCGCCGCCGTGCCTGCAGATAGACTTATCTGTAGATAGGAGAACTGGGGATATATATCATCGTGCGCTTCGTCATACATTTTGTGATTGTGCGTAGTACGTGGGGGCTCAGTTTAGAGACGCAGGGCAAATTGCCTTTGCGTAATTACATGCCGTTGAATCAATGCGGCACAGCTGACATATTCAAAACCAACCTGTAATACACCCCGTACGCCGAACTCTGGTCTCATTGGTGTCTCCTATATAGCTTGCTGGTCCTGACAGGTCACGTGATATCACAGCGGAATTCAAAATATCAACATCTCAACTCCATGTGGAGCGGAACTGACGTCCAGGCACACGTCTTTCTTACCAGTACAGAACGAGCCACCAGCATGGCACGCGACGCGGACTCAGAAAAGATCCAACAGCTTGTGAGTTACTCATGGCAAGCGCACACTGGCCGATTCATGGCCCAGCTTGTTAACTGTTTCTCGTTTGGCTATCTTAGAGGACGATGATCGGTTGCGGCATCTCCGGCATCGTCCACCTGACGCCCTGCGGCACGATGGTGAAAAAATCGAATGCACGGTGGCGGCATTCATCCGCTATGCGGTGCGAGCAGCTACGCAATGAGATTGCCATCTACAAGCAGCTGCCTCAAAACCATCCGCGCCTGGTCCGTTTTTGCGACTCGTTCGATGACGGGGCTATGGACGTATGGTTGACCCTCGAATATATGCCTAACGGGACACTTGAGGAGTATCTGCGCGGGTATAAGAAATTTGGTGACGATAATAAACCTAAGTTGGAAGGCGAAACCCATGTTGATTTCGCCGCCCGTATACGGCGTCGCCACGATTCCCTTACCTTACGCCAACGCGCCCGGTGGTGTCTCGAGGCCGCCGACGGGATCGTCCTCCTACACGCTCATAACGTCATCCACGCGGACATTAAGCCCGAGAACATGGGCGTCGACGCCAACCTCAATGTCCGCATCTTTGACCTAGGCAGCTCGTCCTGGAACGACCAGCCGTCGCTCGGTCTCGAGAGCACGCGCTACTTTATGCCGCGCGCGTCGTGGGACGTCTTCAACGTGACGACGGACTGCTTCGCGCTGGGGTCCAGCCTCTATCACATTGTCACGGGCTACCGGCCGTACGATGCCCTGCCCGACGACGACGTGGCCGCCCGCTTCGAGCGGCACCAGTTTCCGGACCTCTCGGGGCAGACGACCGAGTACGAGGCAAAGTACGCCAAGGACGGCGACACCGTCGGCGTCAGCCCCGTGACGGGCCGACTTCTCTTTGCGGACACCATTCGCAAGTGCTGGTTCGGCGAATTTGCCACGGCGGCAGAGGTGCTCGAGGCGCTGAAGGAGGAAGTCGGGGCGACATTCGACGGCGACGACTTGGCATTCATTGAGGACGCCAGCGGTGTGAAGCTGCGGCGTGACGGTGCGGGGGGTGAAGTATGACGGGATATCAGAGACCCAAGGACAACATACAGTTTTGCATTCGGTAGCAGCATGGACTATACAACAGCGCAGCGTTTGAATCTAAAGTGGAATAAAGAACTGAAGGAATATATAAGCTGAGATGGGTGTAAGCGGATTCCAATGTCCCGAGTCTCCGCCCGCCATCCAATGCCTGGTATATCTAATATGGGGGCGAGTGGGCTCATTCCTCAAAATGTTCCCGAAAACACCACGAGGATCGGATCAAGACATAGACCACCCTTGGGCCCAAGAGATTACTACCATAAGCCATGTAAGTCATCAAAGTCTCCATCAACAATTTATCTCGGATCTACTCATTTCTTCCCACCGTGTTTGATCTGTCGTGCTATCGAAGCCGTTCCTGAGTGGTGTCGCCCGATTATAATCACAGTTCATCGGTCTCACGTGCTTGCTTATATGTGAACGGTTTCGTGGAAAACACGAATTAAATCACTACGTCCCAATTTCCTCTTTTCCTTCTCTTATTGTCCCCTCCCATCCTCTCCTGGCTAGACCACGTTGTTTCATGGCCAGGGCCCGACGTCATTGTCAGCATTTGCCCACCAATGGCTACGCGCCGGCCACTTATCGCCAATCAAGGCGCAACGACAGGCCGACTGCGACACAAAGCCTGTTTTTTGGGGAAAGGGTATGGGAACGACGTCAAGAAGCATTGACAATGGAAGAAAACAAGAACAACGGGAAGACTATGGCAGACAAAGACCGCGCCAGCAAAGACCTTGTTCGTCTTTGACAATGCGGTCGATTGTTGTTTGTAGTCACAACAAAGACGACATCCGCTCTTTTGTTTTATTTTGCGCAATCCGTCGACGGCCCAGGAGCCATCTTTGAATTACGGGTGGCATGCTTTCAATATAGTGCTCAGATTGCCTGCATCTTTATTCTCCTCATTATAATATTTATCTCACTACATCGACCGAGCGTTGCTCCCACTTCGACGTACACACGACAATCAAAATGATACCAATACGACACACACGGCACATAGCAGTCACACTGTTGGCTATCGCACTTACACAGCCAACTACGGCGTTAATACACCCAACACAAACAGCATATGGTACAATACGCGCCACACCAGATCCGTTGCCGCCGGACCCGATCGCCGCCCGCAACGCCGCCCCGGATGCGGCCACGACCGTCACGGTCAAGCCCAGCTTGCCGAGCAACGCGCCCGAGTACACGTCCGACAAGCTCTTCCAGTCGGCCATCCTCAACAGCACCAACTTCTTCCGGAGCGAACACAATGCCACCGCCGTCACCTGGAACGCCACCATTGCCCAGTTCGCTGCCCACTACCTCGACGGCGATGCCGACTGCACGTTTGCCCACTCGGGCGGGCCCTACGGCGAAAACATCGCCGTTGGCTTCCAGAGCGTGCACGGCGCCATTGACGCCTTCGGACTGGAGCGGCGGCTGTACGACTTCAACCACCCGGGCTTTAGTGAAGCCACGGGCCACTTCACGCAGCTGGTGTGGAAGGCGAGCACGACGGTCGGGTGCGCGCGCACGCTGTGCGGCGGCGCGGCGGACGGCATGAAGAGCACGGGGTGGTTCCTGGTGTGCGAGTACTGGCCACGGGGCAATGTGATTGGGCAGTTTGCGCAAGAGGTCGACCGGCAGACGAGCGGAACGGGGGCAGACGACGGCGACGGAAACGGGGCAGGAGAGCCGTCGGTGGCAGCCGGGAAGCCGTCGATGGGTGGCGTTGCGGCTGCCGTCGTCGTTTTTGTGATGATCACGGCAGCCTTTGCTAACGACGTCCGGCTGACCATAGCGGACCCATGACAAAGGGCCTGCGTGGGGAGACAGGGGAGACGAGAAACAAGACGTATGGCACGGAGCGCAGAGCAGCTCACATAGACAATAGAATAACAACACTCTTGTTTTCACTGTTCACCGCCTCCAGAAAATACTCCTCCTCATCCGTAGGCCGAACTCGTTCCTCCTCACCAGCTGACTTGCTCACCGACTCCAGGCCCAACCTCGAAACTACTGCCCCTACATCTACTAGGCAATATCCCATAACAGAGAATAAGGTGGCCATCAGCCAGATCAAATGTCGACAGCGGCACACAGGATCCGAGTGCACAGACGTGCAGCGACGTCTACGGCAAGTCAGTCACAATCCACACCCCTGACGCCTTCACCGCACAGCAACGGTGAGGAAGTCTCGATTACTTTGTGCAAAGGGAAATGTGCTAAAAATATACGAAAATAGTGAGAAAACAAACCACTGTTGCACATTCGACTCGAATGTACGCCCTGTCTCTGTGACCCCCGCTCGCGGGTCCGGTCTCGGGCACCCACAGGACCTCCCATCTCACACCACCCTACGACGCACCTCGTTCTCCGGTTCGCATTCCGTATCGTCCGGGGAAGACCAAAGTGTGCTCAAAGGGTGCTCAAAGGGTGCTCAAAGTGTGGGGGATGCGACCGAAAAGGACAAGAACGGACACGTACGGACCAGTTTGGACAGGTATTGGAGGGCTTGCATATGCGCGGCGGCCTGAACGACAGCCTGAACCACGGCCTGGTAGCTGTAGGTTGCTGCTTGTCGTCTGTTGGTCCTTTGTTGGTGTGTCGTCAAGCCTTTCGGATTCCGTTGTTTTAATTAGCTTCATGTTTTGCAAAGTCATCCTTTGTTGCCTCTGCCTCGGCTCTTTCCTTTTCATCGCTCTTTCCCTGTTTGACGTTGTCTGACGTTGTTTGTGCCCCGTGTTGTGCATGGCGACTTCCTCATTTGTGGGTGCCCGGTGGACATGGCATTTCCGGAAACACCGATCCAATTTGCACTCTCAGTATGGCCGCATGTCCCTGACCGATAAAGCAAAGTGAGGCAGGCATACCGACAAGCTCTGCCAATCGCCATCGTCGTTGTCAACTTCGTGTCAAAGGCAAAGACGCCGTGAAACAGTGCAGAGGGAGCAGCACAGAAACCGGTCAAGAGCGACAGATTGGACGCGCGAGGCCACCCGGCAAGAGGTACCCACTTTTCGCTGCCCGTCGTGACTGCCCTGTGCAGCTTACAGTAAGATACATCGCTCCTGCTGCTTCTCTTTCTCTGGTTGGTCCGTCCACGCACCTTCCGTACGGTCGCTCGTCTGCCCCTTACGGTCATACGGCCCTGCATGTTTGCCTGCACTTTTGCCCGTGGAGTGTTGACATCCATTTTTGCACCTTTTTTTGCACCATTTCGCATCTCGTCGCCTCGAATTTGCGCATCGCCAGTCAGTCGTCCTGGGCGTTCACAGCCGCCCTGCCCACACATCATTCACTATTGGATCCCATTTGGTTATTTCAGTGCGTATTAATACCCTCTTCCTGTCGTCTTGCTCTGTCCCGTATCCGTCGGCAACGAGCCTTGCCTACTCTTGACTTTTCCTTTCCACTTTTGCATTTTCATCGAATTCATCACTTCTACGACGTGTTTTCTCTCTTCCGTCATCGCGGATCCGTTCGCCTCCCTGTCTTCCGCCTCCTTTGTCCATCACGTCCCCGACGTTTCAAAGTCCAAAGCCGCTAGCGCGCGGGCTTTTCTTATTGCGGAGCCTCCCACATGAGCATAGCATAGCTCAGCTCCATCGCCGCCATTTGCCTTTCTTGCCTTTCTGCCTTTCTGCCCTCCAGCTAACGATACCCCAAAACGCAACCGCTAGGCAGACCATCTCTTACGTTGGTCCGAACGCAACTGGCTCTGTGCCTGCCAGCAGAGAGAGCTCCCGCACACAACCAGCCTGTCACATCCCTCGATTACGCAGCGGCAGCAGCAGCCTGCATCTTACAGTTCTTACTTGATGACGGCCGTTCTCACGATCCCATCTCCTTGTCGCAAGTCCCCTCACTTCGTCTGGTGTCAAATGCCCCGGCCTTTTCGTCCCCATCGTTGACGTGCCGCGCCCCGAAGGCATCGAAACTGTACGTCACCCAAATCGCATCCCGCTCTTAAAGACGGGCGCTGCCATTGCACTGAACAGAGCCCGTGTGTCCTTCGCCGACATCTGCCATCTCTTTATTTCCTTCGTGTTTCTTCGTGTCTGCATATATTGCATGCTTTCGAATTTGGCAACAGCCATCTGTCTACCATCCCGCCACGGGCACAAAGCTGCAGCTTGTTCTGCCTAGTTTATTATTTTTGTCTCTTGTCGCTCGATTTACGTCGTACATCTTTACTGACCCTGTCACGTTTCGCCCGACTTTCAGCCTCGCCGCGGTCCATTTGACGACGCCATTTCACCATCTCTTCATCCCCGCCGTCCACACTCTCCACCCGCCGCTGTCGTTCCGAGACGTCATGCCGATGCGCCCGCTCGAGCCGAACCTCCATCGAAGCCATCAAATCTCGAGTGCCGCCTAAGACCGGACCGACACCTCCATCCTTCCATCCCTCCGTCTGTCCTCCTCGACCTCCGCAGTCGTATCTATTTATCGAAGCCAATTTGACCTCACCATCGAACACCACGGCACTCGAAACTCCCTTTTCTCTCCTCGTCTCACGTCCTTAGTCACGCGACTCGGAACCATCGGATCCGTGTCCGTCGCTCACCATGGACGAGAACCTCGAGGCGCATTCGCCCATCCCGGGCTACTTGGCCGCCGCCGCAACCTCCTCCCACGACTTCCTCGCCGGCCACTTCTCCGTCGACACCATCTCGCGCGCCACGTCGCCGGGCGTGCCCTCGTCCGTCACCCCCGACGACGACGGCAAGAAGCGCTACCGCCCGCGCACCTTCAGCTACTTCAGCCAGCTGCCCTACCCTGTCGAGGACGAGGCGGAGCGCGACGCCACCCTCAACCTCATCCTCAAGAACCTCTACATCGCCGTCAAGGCCGAGGACTTCACGCCCGGCGCCCTGCACTGGACGCGCGAGCTGCAGGGATGGCTCAACCTCAAGTTTGAGATGACACGCGAGCAGCGCGCCCGCCTCGCCCAGCTCTACTACCACCTTGCCCTCGCACCCGGCCTCGAGACCACCGCGACCGACCGCTTCTGCCGCATGCTCATCACCCTGACAAAGAAGCGGCACTACCTGCGACCCGGCGACGACCTCACCCTCGACTGGCGCCCATTATGGAAGCAGCTCAAGAGCATCACCCTGCCCAGCGAGACGGCCGTGCATCAGTCGGTCCAGGCCCGTGTCTACAAGCAGGTCCTGCGTCTCTGCCTCCATGCACAGTCCTACCTCGACCCAAGCGACCGCCGCGAAATGCTCGACGAGATCCTGCCCTTCTTCAGCACCTCCGACATGTCCAACGCGTTCATCGTCATCGGCTTGATCACCATCATGGTGCCCACCGCCCCCGCACCGCCGACCGCCTACATGTCGCAGCCCTCCGACTTCCTCCCCACCTACTTCCACCTCTGGTCGCTCGTCAACCGCTCCAAGGCCGTCGACGTGTCCTTTGTTGACATCTTCTCGCGCATGTCCCGCGACTACCTCACCTACCAGCACGTGCCCTTCACTGCCCACGGCATCTTCACACGAGAGCAGTCCAACCTCATCTTCACCGCCATCCTGCGCCTCACCGAGATCCCCGTCGGCCAGGCCAATTCGCCCTATGTCTCGACCCTCGACTACTCGTCCGGCCTGGCCGTGTTCCTCGACAAGGACCGGAAAAAGTACCCCGTCCCCTACATGGCCGCGCGCTGGATCGTGCACGCCCTGTCGCCGCTGTGCCTGGACACGCAGGAGCAGGACGACGATTCCGGCGCGACGCCCGCGAGCAGCATCCTCACGGGCCTCGAGGGCTTCTTGGAGTCCATCGACACCTTCTTCCACCCTTCCAACCAGGGCGCCTGGACCAGCTTCCTCGCGCAGTTCACCCACTACTTGGTCGACATCTTTGTCAACCGCTGGAACCGCGAGCAGAGCGGCGAGCTCGACGTCCCCGTCGACCGCCGCCTGACGCCCGAGGTCAAGCGCCGCTTTGTCCTGGCGCTGCGCGACGTCACCTTCATGGGCCTGTTTGCCAAGAGCCAGAAGACGGCCGGCTACTACTACGTCACCCTCCAGTCGCTCGCCTTCCTGGAGCCGGGCCTCATTCTGCCGGGCGCCTTGCAGCGCTTCTACCCCAGTCTGCAGGGGCTTGTGGAGGTGCATCGGACGACGGCGAGCTTGTGTGGACTCCAGGTGATTGCACACACTATGTCGCGTCTCAAGGGCTTCCGCGGCCACATCACCGCCCTGCTAGCGCTCGCCCTGCCCGGCATCGACGCCAACGATCTCGGCAAGACGCAGTTGACTCTTGCCTTTATCCAGACCGTCGCCTACAGCATACCCTTTGCGTCGCTCGTCACCGACAAGGACGCCGACAATGGCGTCTACGACACAGGCCTCGCCATGGAGTGGGTCCGCGGCGAGATGGAGCGCTTTGAGCGCGACGGCCAGGACATCGAGCTCGACTACGACAAGGAGCTCACCGACGAGGAAGAAGCCCGCATCGTGCGCTCGTCCACGGCCGGCTTCGGCGAGTTCTTGACCACGCTGCTGGGCAAGATCTTCACCCTGGTCGAGAACCTGCCGGACCTCTCGCATTTCCGCTCGGGTTCTCCGGAAGACCACGTCATCAACTCGCTGCCCTCCGCCCTGACACCCGTCTTCGCCGCCCTGTCGCCGGAGCTGTTCGACATGGCCGTCGAGAAGATTGCCGCCTTCGTCGCCTCGCACGTCGTGCACCAGGCCCGTGACTCCATGGCCTGGATCGTCAACGCGCTGTGTCGTGTCAACCCGGAAAAGACGCTGAAAGTGTTCATCCCCATGCTCATTGTCAACATCCGCAACGAGATTGACGACAACAGCGCCGCGTCCGATCGCAGCAGCGGCGCCGACGTGCTGCCGCGCGACCGGGCCCTGGTGTGGTACGTCAGCATCCTGAGCATGTGTGTTGTGCACGTCGGCAGCGAGGTGCTCAAGTACAAGAAGGAGCTGCTCGACATTGGCGAGTACATGCAGGACAAGTGTCGCGGTCTGGCTACCATCCACATCTCCAACTTCGTGCACCACCTGCTCATCAACCTGACGCACACCTACCCCATCGACAACCAAATGTTTGAGCCCGACATCATCAAGAACGGCATTGGCTTGCAGCACTTTGGCTACATTACGGCCCCGTCCGACCTCACCATCAAGTGGTACCGGCCCTCCCAGCCCGAGGTCCAGTTTGCTGCGGAACTCTTCGAGTCCCAGGTGATCAGCGCCAAGGAGAAGATGGAGGCCTTGATGAGTGCCGACCCGCCGGTCAGCCGCAGTGGCAAGAACAAGGAGTGGAGCGACGAGCTGACCCGCGCCCTGTCACGGATTCGCCAGGTCATCTCGGGCGTCTCGCCCCTCTTCGAGACAGCACGTGCGTCGACCACGACGACCGACGGCCGTGGCGGCCTGGCCAAGAACGACGACGTCGAGATGAAGGATGCGGCTGCGCCCCCTGCGACGGCCATTTCCAGCATCGAAGGAAACGACGAGGACACGGCGATTGACGAGGACGTGGATCCGCTGGCCGAGGTGGCGTCCGACGACGACCTGAAGCGCGAGTTCTCCTACCCCTACGGCTACGTCCTCGACCGCAAGAGTGTGCTTTTTGAGCGCATCCACGAGCTCCGCGAAACGGTCGGCTACCTGCTCACCCGGACGCACCGCTTCCTCGTCGCCTTCCAGGAAGACGACGTCGCTTGCTTTACGGAGCTGTACAGCACGTACCGCACCTTCATTACGGATGTTGGCTTTGAGCGGACGTCACGCCCGCTCGACCGGCTGCTGCGCCTGTACCGCTCCGACATTGCGTCCTTCAAAATCAACGGCCTGCGCAAGGCGTACCCGCGCCCGCTGCTCGTCAAGCGCGCCGACGCGTACCAGCTGCAGCGCGTTCGCTACAACACGACCTACCGGCTGACCAGCCAGCTGGACAAGCAGCTGCTCAAGGACCTGGCCCAGTCCTGTACGTCTGTGTATGCTGACGTGCGCCGTGCCGCCCAGTCGGCGCAGGAGTCATCGCTTAAGGTGCTGATTGGTAGCCGCCCCGTGGTGATTCCCATTGTCTTGCGCACGCTCGAGGAGTCGCTGGACAACAACGACCATGACCGGATCAAGGGTGCCATGTACACATTGTTGTTCACGTCGCTCATCAAGACTCTGATCCGCGACTGGCGTTTTGCGCCCACGCTGATCCGACTCTATATCCGGTCGGCCGACGTTGACAAGGCGTCGATCCAGCAGATGGGCGCGAACGCGCTCTTCCCCTTGCTCGATTTTGGCAAGGCGTTCGAGCGCATGGTGATTGTTGACGAGGCGACCCTCGCCACCATCACGCCGGCCAGCAAGGACGACCTCGGCGACAGCGCCGAAAAGATCCAGAAGCGGCACGCGTTCATCTTAGAGCGGCGCCGCAAGGTCGAGCAGAAGAAGGCCGAGCTCGGCCTGGAACTGATTGAGATTGCCGCGAAATCCCACTGGAAGGTGGCCAGCCGCTGTGCCGTGTTCGCCAACAATCTGTGTCTGCGCTTCGACACGCTCGCGCCCCCGGCATTCATTGAGCTCGCCGCCAACGGCGCCATCAGCCAACATCCGACGCTGCGGGCTGGCTACCAAAACGCGTTTGCTAACATTTTCATGTTCCTCGCGCTGCGCGCCTGCTACAAGAACGACTACCGCAACTACCTGCTGGACAACGAGCGGACGGACAACCGTCTCGAGATCCAAGTCCCGGCCACGGGCGGCGATGCGGCATGGACCCAGCAGTACCTCGACTCGTTTGCCATCCCGGCGGCACCGGACGCCAACGGCCACGGCCCAGCGACGAACGGCGGCGGCAGCCGCGGCAGCCGCGGCAGCAGCGACGATGCAAACAGCACCTCGTACTTTGTCGACTCAGACTACCCTGGCTGGCTCGTCTGGGGCAAGTCGTTTACGGGCTACAGCGCCGATCCGACCATTGTGGAGAACCGCTTCGATGCTGTCGGCACGGCCGCCCGCCAGCAGATCGGCACAATTCTGACCAAGGACTGGCTCAAGCAGTACTTTGACTACATGAAGCAGGAGCCCCGCGATGCCAATGCCGACCGCTTCAAGGTGCGCTACGTGTCGATGCTGTCGTACGTGTTTGAGCTCGTGCACAGCGGCGTGGCGGCCGTCACGTTTGACGAAGTCAAGGAGCTGGTCCGCGGTGTCTACGACGACGGCTCCGACCGCCACCAGCACCGGGCCACGGCGGAGATCGTGGCGGCGCTGCTGTCCGTCGGCCCGGACGAGCCCAAGGCGTACCGCGACCGTGCGTGGGCGTTTGCGGGGCCGCTGCTGCTGGACATCATCAACGACAAGCTGACGCCCGAGAATCTGCAGTACTGGATGACCTGCGTGCACATGATTACGGGGATCCGGGACCCCCGGCGGGCGCGCGAGCTGGTCCTGGGCCTGGGCTCGTTCCGGCTGGACATGACGTCGAATGCGGCGTTCAAGGAGTCGTCCAAGGTGACACTGCTCGAGTTCTTGATCAGCGATGCGGGCTGGCACTTCCGCGGCGAGAAGCCGATTGTGTCGGACATGCTGGCGCACATTGACCACCCCTACAAGGCGGTGCGGGAGGCCATGGGCCGGGTGCTGGCGACCATTTTCCGCACGCGCTACCACGAGTCGTTCCCCACCGTGGCCGCCCTCCTCGAGCAGAACAAGGCCGCGTCGTCGGTGGGCATCCGCCCGTACCATGCGACGAGCGAGTTCGCGGCCATCGTCACGGACGTGTTCCAGCGGCTGGAGGCGTGGCGCCACGAGCGCGTGCCCGGCCAGCAGGAGCAGAGCAGCTACACGTCCGGGTCCAAGACCGTGCTGACGTGGCTCGACTGGATGCTGTCGTCTCAGGAGTGCACGCAGCTCGTGCAGTTCTTCCCGGCGCTGTTCATCGACCAGCTGCTGCACATGATGGACGTCAAGGAAGACCCGGAGCTCATGCGGCTCGCGTACCACGTGTACCGGCACCTGCCCAACATCCCGCTGCGCGAGGGCGAGGACGACGCCTTCATCCGCAAGCTGATTGATGTCGGTCGGTCGGCGCCCAGCTGGCACCAGCGCCTGCGTGCGCTCATCAACATGCAGGTGGTCTACTTCCGGCGGCTGTTCTTGAGCCGCCCCGCCCAGCGCAAGCTGCTGTTTGACGCCGTCGGCGACATGCTGGCGGACGCACAGCTCGAGGTGCGCGACTCGGCGGCGGCGACGCTGGCCGGCATGATCCGGTGCTCGCCGGCGTCGATCCGCAACCCCATCATCCAGTCGCTGATGCGGCGGTTCAAGGAGCAGCTCGCGGCCAACCCCATGCCGAAGCGGAAGCGGTCCGTGGTCGCGGCGGTGGCGGGGGCGGGGGCTGGGTCGGTGGCCGAATCCGAGAGCGGACGCGAGACGCCCATTGACACGAAGCGCCAGGTCATTCGACGACATGCGGCCGTCTTGGGCCTGGGCGCACTGATCGAGGCGTTCCCGTACGCCACGCCGCCGCCGTCGTGGATGCCCGAGGTGCTGTCGCACCTGGCGACGCGGACGGCCAACGACCCGGGCGTGGTGGGCAACGCGACCAAGTCGATTCTGTCCGAGTTCAAGAAGACGCGACAAGACACATGGATTGTGGACCAAACAGTATGTTTTCTTTGTGCTTCAGAGCGCCCCGAATTATGCGACCAAATGCTAACCATCTAGTACTTTACCCCCGAGCAACTGGAGGACCTCGAGGGTGTTTTGTGGAAGAGCTACTTTGCATAGACGTGCTCTTGACCTATTGCCCCGGCATTAACTTTGTAGTATTCGTCTTGCATATGTTTCCCTTTTTTTTTTTTTTTTTTTTTTTTCTGTTCATTTCTATCGTTTTGATGCTCTCCTTTTTGAGTACTGCACCGTCTTTCTAGAGGAACCATTCACAAAACACAGTTTGCATGGGACAGAGGGGAACGATACGATAGACTGCGATTCGACTCTTGCATAATAGTCATTTCTTTAATTTTACTTCTTTTCGCACTCAGCAATTGTTCGTTGTATTCACCTTTTTTTTTTCTCTTAACAACGTAGGCCCACCCTGACAGCCTACGTCATTGTGCAGACGTTGCTGCCGCAGTGCTGGGTGCATTTTTTTAGGGTCTTCGGCAGCCCAACATTAGTGCTGTCGGTTCCTTTTTACAGGGAAGTCTCTGCAGACCATAGAAACTCAATCGAATCTTCTCTTTCGGACCGTGGGGCCCATTGTGTCCAAGATCAGCGTGCGTGTTAATGGGGACAACAAAACCACTTGAGATTTTGCCGTATCGCCTGATTTGTAGCTTGGCTCGTCGGGCACAATCCGGTCTGGTTCAATCTGCAAGGCTGTCAGGCTGTCAGGCTCTACAATACGGCTTCCTCAGGCGGCCAGGCCACAGGCACCCTGCTCCCCAGCCACCCAAACGCCCACTAAATCACCCGCTAAAACCAGTGCCCAACCGTGCTAACAGCTCACTACCGTATCGTCAGGCCTCCGCCGCATGGCGATTTGCCACCGGTTCGGCAAGTCCCATGTCCCGTCCACCGTTTGACCTCGCGTTCGTTCTTCGTTTTGTTTTGGCCCCTTTTCGCAACGACATTGGGCTGGCAGCCTCGCAACCTTTTGACATGAGAGAGAGCGGCATGGTTCGCACATGTTCGAGCATCAGCCACGCAGCTTACGGCAGCCAATCGAAAGAGGCTGCCGTCGTGACTGCGCCGCATCTGCGGTGCATGTAGAGTCCACGAGGACGTCGTGCGTCGTACAAGTGCCCTCCTTTCGAACCAGTCGTATTCGTGGCTGTTCAACGCGCGTTGTGTGCGGTCTCTATTGCATGGGTAGGACATGGCCGGTGTTCTGCACCTCTGCTCCTCTACTTACACACGCTACAGAAAACGGCACAACGACCGCACAGCGCTCCACCCGCAAACCTCAGCCGACACGGCACACCCCTGCACCTTCCTCGTTCACTCCCAACTGCCCTTCCCCTCTCTTGTGGCTGCCCCTCCCTCTTCAAGAGCCCGCCGTCTCAGGCCTTGCTTTGGGCTCTGCATCGCTCTTTCCGTGTCGTCATCGGACCAGTCTCTGGGCTGAAATGGCAACTGCGTTATTACGTGTACATCGTACCACTGGACTGCTCGACCACTTTTCTTCCAGCCCCCTTTCTTTCCCTCCCTCCCACTTTTTTTCTCTGTGGGCCATCAGTGTTCTTATCGTTCTTCCACCTGTCAAGAGTATCTGGGATTTGAGACCTTCACGTACAGATCCCTTTCCAACTGCCTGCAAACTATTTCTGTTTCGTTCCCCTCTCGTGTACTGAGCCGCCCACATCAACATTGCAACACACATACTAGTGACGCACCTCAGTGCAAGCCTCTTCTCAGCTAAAAGCAGTCTCAGAAGAACGGCGAACGAACGACACAGCAGCAAAGCCTTCGTTTCCCCTTCGGAGTCCAACAACCTGGGCCGGGTGAAACTATCATCAGAAACGGCCCGTTTCCCGGCTTCCTCTACACGTCATAAAACAACCAGGCCACGCGACAGACGTCATGTCGCGGGACCTCGATCGGCGCGAGTATGAACGCGACCGTGTCATCTACGAACGTGACCGTGACCGCGACCGCCGGCGCGATCGCGATGACCGGATCCGCTACGAGGAGGACGACGAGTACCTCGCCTACGACCGCCGCCCAGCTCCGACGCCGACTCGTGTCCGTGAGCGCTCACCGCCCGGCCGCCGTGACGAAATCATTACCCATCGCGAGCGCCGCTACGTTGATGACGACCGCGATGACGACAGCCTGATTCTGCCCGCCTCAGCCCGCCGCCGTCCGGCTCCGCCGGCCGTGATCCCCGACGACTTTGAACGGCGCGAACGGGCCCGCTTTCGCGACGCCGAGGACAGCCTCGTGGGCAGCAGCGGACCACCGCCGCCACGCCCGGGCCGCCTGATCCGTCGCCAGTCGAGCGTCGAGACGTTTGATCGCCGCCCCGCCCGCCGCAACTACGACCTGGACCGCGTCGACGCGTACGACCGCCGCCCGCCCGTCAACGTGCCCATTCCGCTGCCCATCCGCCGGCGCCGGGACAGCTCCGCCGAGCGGCGGCAGGAGACGTACGAGCGCGAACGGGAGCAGTACGAGAGGGAGCGGGAGCGTGACCGGGAGGACCGAGAGCGTGACCGGGGGCGGCGGCAGCGGACCGAGATTGAAGAGATTCGTATCGAGCCGGGCCGCCTCGAGGTCGACGACATCGACATTGAACGCCGCCGGCGTCGCGGGTCGTTTGAGCGGCACGAGAGAGACTTTGAGCTGGAACGCGCACGCGAGCACAACCGCCTCGTCGAGGGAAGCCTCGCCAAGGAGCACCGTAACGCGCCCGTCGTCGAAGCGCGGATGTCGCGGCACCGGTCGCCGTCGGTGGCATCGGAAGGGTCCATCTCGGTGACGTCTGTGCGGTCGAAGTCGAGCGACGGCGTGACACTGCGGAGCGAGGGCGGCCAGAGCGGAGGCGCGCCGAAGAGCGAGTACCCGAAAAAGGGCAAGACGCGGATGCCGGCGCGTCTCGTGTCGGAGAGAGTCCTTGTCGACCTCGGCTATCCATTTATCAAAGAGGTGCGTGATGTTTTGTGTCTGACGAGGGGGTCTGTCGACTGGAACTAACATTCAACTCCAAACAGGGCAACACCCTGGTCGTCCAGGTGGCTCTCGGCCAGGACAACATTGATGAGGTCCTCAAGCTGAGCCGCGACTACAAGAAAGGTGAGTTTCCTACCGATCATACTTTGTTTCAGTCCCTCTCCTTCCTTCTTTTTTGTCCGTCATTTATTTATTACCCACCTGGCCACTTCTAATACCTACCTAGACGAAGTGGGAGTCGTCGAGACCAAAAAGACAAAGGTCAAGACAACGAGCGGCACCGTTGTCGAAGAAGAACGCCGTGAAGAAGTGGTGACGGCTCCGGTTGTGCCGGAGCCCCCACCCGTGCAACAATACCAACCGCCTCCACCTCCACAGCCGCAACCACAGCCGCAACCACCGCAAATGTACCAGCCACAGCAGGTGTACTACACAGCACCGCCGCCTGCGATCCAGTACACATCCGCCCCCGTCGCCGTTCCGGCACCCGAATCTGCCGAGCGCTCGCCGGCCTACGCAACAACCAACATCCAGATTCGCGACGTCTCACCTGCACGCAGCTATGCAGGCCCCTCGCTGAACGAGACGTCTGTCGCCTTGGTCCGGACCCGGTCCCGGTCGCGCTCTCGTGACCCGAGGGCCTTGGCTTTGGCGCCCGTCGTCTACGATGCCGGCAGCCCGGCCGTCGAGGTCGTCAACGAGCCTCTGGCCGTCGCCATTGTCGACAACCGCCACCGCAGCAAGAGCCGCCATCGCCACCGCCACCGCCACTCGCACTCCAGACACCGGCGTGCACGGTCGCATTCGCACGGCGACGGCGCCCTGTATGCGCACTTCCATGGCCGCCGCGACCGTGACCGCGACGACCGGTACTACAACGTCACCGTCGACGACCGCTACTACCGCGAGGAGCGCGACTACTACGAGCCCGTGTCGTCCTCGAACCGGGACCTCGTGCGCGCCGAGCGCCTGAGCACGGGCGAGCTGGTGCTCTACGAGGAGCAGGTCGAGCGGTTCGAGGAGCCGCGGAACGGCGTGCGCATCGAAAAGGACAAGAAAGGTAGGATGGCCATCAGCGTGCCCAAGTATCGATAAAAGATAAACAAGGTCCGCTGCCCCCTTTTTTTTTGTTTCTCCCATCCCGACGTCGTCACAGGGGCCTGCGAAGCAGTAGCTAACACATCCAGGTCCACCACCGAAGCTGATGCGGGCCATGCTGGCCACGCTGACGTGATCGAAGCTCTCCGTATGACGTTGAAGTAGGCATTGTTTCGGTATACTTTTGGGAGTGTAGGGTTTTTTTTTTAATTTTTTTTTCTTTTCGTACGGGAGATAGACTACAGACAGAATATGGAAACGAATCTTGGAATCTTCGGTTTGGCTTTTGTGCTTTCTTGGATACGATTTTGGGTGGATCTTTGCGTTTGAGTGGATCTTGGCCCGGCCTCTTGTGTTACTTTGGACAGCGGCCCTAATGACGAAACGACACGATGACTTACTGCTTCTCTTGCCTCTCCCTTTCATAGTACATTATCCGTATTGTCATTGCTTCTCATGTTCTCTTTACCCTTCGGCATGGGCGACTCCGTCTACCGCTTTTGTCTGCTACGGGCCTTCACGTGACACTGGCTGACAAGAAGCTGTGTCGATGATTCCACACAGCGATCGCCCGAGCACCCCGCAATACCCCCAAAGCCGGGGTAGTGCACATGCGCCTGCTTCTATCCCAACGTATTAGTTGCCTCGTGAGACGCCGAATTGGAGGTGTTCCAACAAAGATCACAACACTTCGTTGCATAACGTTTGCTGCTGTATTTTCCTCTTTTTTCAGTCTTCTTCTTGCATCCCATCTATTATTTTGGCCTTTTGTATTTTATGTTTCTTTAACTCATCTTGGACGTCCCGGTTAACTTTGGATAACAGACGGCACAACGACTGCGACGACAACTACCGGCTGGCTTTGTTATCCACGGCAATACAATATAGATTTCAATATCGGCAAGCGAACCCACTTCAACCGAAGGCCACAACTTCTACCAGAGGCGTCTCAGAGCCAACGATGACCGCGGGAGAGGCTGCTCCTGCTCCTGCCGCAGGAGGAAGCGGCCTGGGGCCGGCGACTGGCAGAGCGTCGTACCTGCCGCCGCTGTACCTGCCTTGGGTGCCCGCCGCCGCCATGGTCGTGGTCGTTGTTGCCTTTTTCGTGCATCGACGGAAAAACATAAGGAGCTCACACAGTGACGGGTTACCTGGCCAAAAGGGCGAGAGCTTGTTGCCTTCTTTTCTCTCCTCCGTTCCAAGACGCCATCCACGGCGACCATCATCATCACCACAAGCATCGTCATCTTGCCTCTCATCATCAGTAGCCGTCATCGCTTACTTTACCGCCGCATTAGCCATAATCGTCCTTATCCTCGCAGCCATGCACTCGCTGCGTCAGTTTGCGGTACACGCCGCTCTTGCGTCGACTGCCGCCGGAGTCATCTCTTTGGGGCCATCGTTACCGCCCGCGCCTATGCCGGATCTCAAGAAGTCGAACTGTGATGCTACGAGTGAATGGCCTGGCTGGAAAGGCATACAGTATGCGTTTATCTTGTAAGTCAGACACCCCTTCAGACGTCCCGTGAGGACACACCCATGGCCTGCCTTCCACCAACATTCCATTGCGCCTTCACAGTGGCGACAGCTACACGCAGACCGGCTTCAATTATTCCATCACGCCCACACCGTCCATTGACAATCCGCTGGGGAACCCGCCGTACCCGGGATGGACGTCGTCTAATGGGCCCAACTGGGCCGGCTTTCTCACCACCCAGTACAACGCCTCGCGGCTGCGGACGTACAACCTGGCATATGGCGGTGCTACGGTGGACAGCGACATCGTCCAGCCCTACCGGCCCACTGTGCTCTCCCTGAAGGACCAGGTCCACAGCGAGTTCCTGCCCGGCTTCACCAACCACGGCAACAGCGACACGGACGTCAGCGAGACCCATCCATCGGCACCCAACGCGCCCGCGTGGCAGGGCAACGATACACTGTTTGCCATCTGGATCGGCATCAACGACGTCGGCAACTCGTACCACCTCGGCGTCGACGGCGCCAACGGCACCGCCGAGATCAACAGGCGCATCTTTGAAGTGTACGGCGATATGGTCGGCATGCTCTACAACGCGGGTGGACGCAACTTTGTGTTTCTGACGGTGCCGCCGATCGACCGCAGCCCGCTCACCATGGACGGCGGCAGCGCGGCGGCCCCGGCCCTCGAAAAGGCCGACATTGACGCGTTCAACAGCCTGCTGAAAGACGGCCTGGCCGCCGACCTCAAGGCGCAGCACGTCGACGAAGCCAATGTCTGGGTCGTGGACACGGGCCACGTCTTCAATGCGGTCCTGGACTTCCCCGGCACCTACCCGCAGACGGCCGACCTGACGAACACGAAATCGTTTTGTGCAGCGTACGGAAAGTAGGTCCACGTTCTCGCGCGTTTCCGCTGTCCTCCCTTTCCCTTCCAATCCTCCTACGTGCAAGAATGCCATGCTAACCCACAATGCCAGCGGCACGCCTGAGCCCGACACGTTCATTGCATCGTGCGGCGTCCCCGTCAACCAGTACTTTTGGCTTAACAGCCTCCACCCGACGTACCCGATCCACGATGTGGTGGCCGAGAAGGTAGCCAAGCAGCTCGTGGCCGGCCCCAATGTGTGCTCGAGTGCAGGGAGCACCAAGGACAGCAACACGTAGGTACGGCTGTTTTGGGTCCTTGGGTGTATTGCCGTTGTTGTAGTGATGTGACCGAGAATGAGGAGCAGAACGAGGAGCAGAACGAGGAGCAGAACGAGGAGCAGAACGAGGAGCAGAACGAGATATTCCACAGCGTCTGTTTGAATAGGCAATTCGACTTGTATTCCTACTGAGCCACTGTTTCTGATTACCTTGCACAATGATACTAGCCATGCTCCCGAGGCTCACCTCGATCATTTTGTACGTAATAATGCAAAAAGGAAGATACTAAACATACGTAGAAGTGTATATTTTGTCAATTTTGTGTGTTTGGATTTCCTTTTCAATAAAAAAAATAAAACGATGTAGACACATTCATATTCGACATCAAAATTTATTCAAATACTGTCACGCTGCATATCCTTTACGACCCTTACCGTTCTGTTCCCTTATCAATTAGACTCGGCCAGCATGGAGCTGATCACTCATGTATTATGCGACTTGGACCTTTTTTTTTTTTTTTTCTTTATTCCTTATGAAACTTTGAAGCAAATTAACTGTTATAAAAGAAGTCATCTGTCTTCTTGATGTCTCCATCATCGCGTATGTTAAATTCACCTGTTGTTTCCCACGGCGGTCGAGTACTACAGTCAAATGTAGCTAAAGGATAGCTTACACGACCAGGCCAGGCCCTCTGGCCCTCATTTATGCGCTGTTAAATAGCGGGTCCGACGGAGGAGCACGCTGGATGCGACGGTACCGGCGCTAGTAAAATTGCAGGGAAGGAACAACAGATGAGCGAAAACACAATTTCCCCACTCCTTTTCACCCCGGTCGCTCCTGCGAGTCTGTCTTGTTAGAATCGTGCTTAGCGCCTGCCCATTGTCGCGATCTGACTTTCGCAAAATTAAGCTTCCTTTTTACCTTTTCCCTTTTTACCCATTCTCTCTTTCGACCTTGTTTTTGCAGTCTGCAACACGCGTTCTCTCCACGACACGCCCACTCATTTGCGTGCGTCTTGAGACTGTGTTTGTCTACAGCATTATCGTTCTCTCAATTGCCTGCAACAATGTCCGCGGTCGCCGAATACTAGGACCTCGAGCGGCCCTGCGCTTTGTTTTTGGCGGCGTTTGGAAAAGACGCAATTCAAACAACTCGATGACACTCGACGACACTCCTTTGCAAAGACACTCTCTCGACGAGATTTCTGTCCTCCTGCTACCGGCCTGCTTACGAACGGCGCCTCACACTTCGGCCTAGCCAAGCGACCCGTTATTCGCATCGCCATCTGACCGGGTTTCACGCTCCCTTCCCGTGTCTTGTTTCGGTCTTTTTTACCACTCCTTTCACCCATTTCACTCGTTTTTCCTCGTCCAACCGGATTCTGTATCGAGATCCTTTTCCTCGCTATCCACTCCCATCGTCTTTCCGTTCATTCCTGGCGAACACGTCGACAATTCTCCCCACATCCACATCTACCATGCTCTCTTCAATACGTACCTGGGCCTCGGTCCTCACGGCCGCCATGGCCGCCTCTGCTGCCACATCGTCGGTCCCCGTGACACCCCATGCCAGCTACTCGTCGTCCGTTGGCGTCCTCGGCTGCAAGGTCAACACCAACCGCATTGCCTACTGGCCCATGGCCGTCGACTGCGACAACATTTGCGTCTCGCTGTCCTACCAAGGCCGCCAGGTGTATCTGCTGCGCGTCGACCAGTCGGGCGGGGCCCACGACGTCAGCTACGACGCCTGGAACTATCTGCTCACCGGCAGGTCGGCCACGGCGGACCCCACGGCCGGCGGCGCCATCAGCATGGACACGGAGAACGTCGACGCGTCCAAGTGCGCGGGACTCATCAGCACGTCCGGGTCCAAGCTGCCGCTGAGCGCCGCCAACAGCATGAACTTCCTCAACAGCTGCCTTGAGAAGCAGGCGGCCGGCACCGCCAACTGGGTCGCCAGCAACTACGTGCTCTACAACATCCTCGACCCCATCTGCACCTACGGCCGCGACGAGGTGTGCACCCTGGCCGACTGGCCCGACCAGAACCAGGCCACCTGCCCGGACACGCTGGGCGACCCCGTCGCCCTGACGAGCCAGCCCGTCTACAACATCGAGTACCCGACGGGCAAAAAGGTGCTCGCGGGCGCGCCGGCGGCGGCGTCGTCGTCGGGTGCGGCGCCCAACTCGGCCAACGCGGCCGCGTCGGCCGGCTGCACCAACATCTTCCAGTGCCACCCGCTGCTGTTCTGGGCCGCCGGCCTGTGTGCCATGCTGCACTCGTTTTCTGGCAGTTTATAGTTTTGGGCGATGCCATGTTCATGACATGTTGATGCTTCTTGTTGTTTCTTTGCGGTCAATCGTTTTAGGCTTGCGTTTTGGATATCCCTATTGTTCTTTTCTTTTCACGTCTTTCACTCCGTCAGCTTCATTCTTCTCTTCTGGCTACCATTTATCTTGAACAATCTGGCATTGGGCCATCTTTATATACTTTCTACATGTTTTTAGGATACAAAGCGATCCTTTGGTACATAATCGCAAGTCCATACTTTTTCGATTGAAATACTGCGCTTTCACGTCATACGGTCTCATTTGGTCCCTGCTGTCTCACTCTCTCATCGGCCTCTGCGTCAAACATTCTACGTGGATGTGCCTCGCATGCGCCACATTGTCTCTCGCTTCCGTGCCTGGCACGCTGTCTTTGCAGAGCATAAATCAAACACCAAGAGCGGAGTACCTTCTCATCCACGCCTACAGTCCAACTTTAGCTCCCGGGGTTAGCGACATCCTGCGTGGCAATGCCGTCATTTTGGGGTCAAGCTACAAAACCAGCGCCTTTCCCAAACACAGTCGTCCGAAACACTACACTACACACATACGCCGACAATGGCCTTTCGGGCAATCCCCACGATTGACCTCGCATGGGCCGACGACCCGGCCCGCCGACCGGACCTACTCGCCGGACTGCGCCACGCGCTTGTCGATGTCGGCTTTTTGTATGTCGCCCACCACGGCGTGCCGGACCAGACAGTGGACGACATGGTCAAGGTGCTGCCGGCCCTGTTTGCCCTGCCCGACGAGGCCAAGGACGCCATCAACTTGCGCCACTCCCCGCACTTTCTGGGCTACAGCGCGACCGGCGCAGAAACGACGGCGGGCCAGGCAGACCGTCGCGAGCAGGTGGAGTTTGCGACGGAGCTGACGGCGACCTGGACCCCGGACACGCCGGTGTACGAGCGCTTGCGGGGCCCGAACCAGTGGCCCCCAGCAGGGGCGGTGACCGTGCCCGGGACCGACCGCGACGTGCGCTCCGTCGTGGAGGCGTACCTGGATGCCCTGACGGCGCTGGGAGAGCGCTTCCTGCAGCTCGTCGCCGAGGCGCTGGCCCTGCCGCCCGACGCCTTCCAACCGTTTCTGTCCGACCAGCACCGCCTCAAGCTGGTGCGGTACCCCGGACGGGAAGGTCATGACGGCGACGTCCAGGGCGTCCAGGGCGTCGGCCCCCACAAGGACTCGTCGGGCTGGTGGACGTTCCTCCTGCAGGCCAGTCCGCCGCTCATTGGTGGGCTGCAGGCGCTCAACCGCGCCGGCCAGTGGATCGACGTGCCCGCGGTGCCGGGCACGTTTGTCGTCAACATCGGCCAGGCCTTTGAGGTGGTGACGCACGGCGTGTGTCCGGCCACGACGCACCGCGTGGCAGTGCGGGCGGGCGCGCCGGAGCGGTTCAGTGTGCCGTTTTTCCAGGGCGTGCGGCGGGGCTTGACCAAGGCCGACGCCCTGGGGCTGCGCGCGCACTTTGCGACCGCGTTTCCGGAGCGGTTCTTGGGCGCCGCCGATGCAGGTGCTGCACCGGCTGCGACGGCTGCGACGGCTGCGACGGCTGCGACGGCTGCGACGGCTACGACTGCCGAGTCGGCCGAGGGCCGGCAGATCGACTCTGCGTTTCTACGGGGCCGCTACGACACGTGGGGCGAGTCGCAGCTGCGGACCAAAGTGCGCAGCCACCGGGACGTCGGGCAACGATTTTATGCCGACGTGTTCGACAAGTACATTCACGACGAGGACGTGGAGCCAAACACGAACTGATACGGACAAGCAGGTCTTGGGAATAGGTCGTAGCTGTATTGAACTGGGCCGGAAGCCACCGTCGAGAGGAGCATGGCTTTGGATAGGACAGGCATGAGACGAAACAACCAAGGCAAAAATAGTCCAACATGAGACCAAAATAAGACCAAAAGGCTAAGACATAAGGCTATATTGAAGCCGAAAACAAAGTACATGGCCATACTGGATGACCTGGGTATCAAAGACAATTTGCAAAACAGGAAACAGGTAGAAAGCTGAGACAATGCACTGCCAAACAGACGTATGTCTAGCATTCGTATGTAGACACGCTCGCCGGTGTGGCTGCCGCGATGGAGAATGCCGCAGTGTTGTGAATCTGTTAGTGCTGTGTAAGTAGGATGAATGCAATCATGTGCATATGTGTATATGGGTATGGGTGTGTGAATATCACACACCTGGTGTGAGGATGTGGTGGCGTGGTTCGCTCTACATGCTGACAAGGCGCTCTGTATGCATGGCATCTGCTGTTGCGAAGTTAGCGGTGCACGGTAAAATGGAGGTCCCGACACGAAAACGGACCGTCGCATGTGCCATTTAATGAGCCCCGGAATTGTCTCCCGGTGTCTCGGAAGCCTCTCCGCTCCGCTGTCCACCGACATCTGTGTCGTGGGATGCGACCCTGTCTTCCAAATGGAGGCTTCCCATGAAGTTGCGCTCCCACGATTTGCGCATCTCGACCAGCCGACGCTCCCGCGCCCACCCAAACGGAGAGAAGGGCGAGAACAGCTCACTGTTGCTGTGCTGGCCACCATTCATCACCGCCTGCTGCACGCGTTTGTGTGTGACCCGACGCACCTCCTGGAGCAGGACGTGGTCCTCGAACGGCGAGCGGGGGTTCAGGTCCTGGATCTCGTTGTAAAGGTGGCAGAACAGAGGAGACAGGTACATGACATCGTAGATGCAGTACCGAACGAGGCCGAGGGCGTCGTCGCTGGGATCGAACGGGCACTCGGAAAAGTCGTTGGTCTCTGGATGTGCCGCGGAGGCGTCACGGAACCGCTGCCGCATATTTTGCTTCTGGTCGCCAAAGCGTTGGCATGCGGCCGAGCTGCTTTGGAACTTGCGCATGTGATGGGTAATCTTGTCGGGCGCGCTGTCGAGTTGGCTCTGCCCATTTTGCCCGTCTTGCCCACTGGGTCCAGCCTGTCCGGCCTGTCCAGCTTGGTCTGATGGCCCAGACGGTTCCGACTCCGCAGACGGCTTGGTCGTGCTGTAATTGCCTCGCAGATTCGCATTGACAATGCTGACCAGGCTGGCCAGACTGTAGTGGGTGTGAAGCGGCTTGCGGCGATTGACAGACTCGGCATCGGGATCCGTCCTCCCTCGCTCTGTCAAGGCAAATTCGCGGCTCGGCGCCAAGACGGAATCGCACAGCTGGAGGTCGAACAGCCCGCAGAAGTCGACGTTTTTGGGCTTCTTGAGCGTCGTGCATGCATCAGGCGGTGGCCGCGCATCACCGGCCCTCGGTGCCGTGTTCGTCGTGCTGGACGTTCCCACAGCCGCCATCGGCATCTTGCCCTCCGCCTTGGTCATGGCGTTCTCCACGTCCTCGTCCGCCTTCTCCGCCCTCACCTCCTTGTCCCTGCGGGCGCTTGTCGGGCCGGGACCATCGTCCCCTGCTGTCAGGTCGGGACCGTCGTCCCCTTCGTCCGGTTGGTTGTAGCGGTCGAAGCGGATGCCGTACGTCCGATCGAGGATGGCGGCCGGTATGTGCGGCGCAAACATCAGCTTGGCCTGCCGGCCGTCCTCCAGAATGTGGCGCAGCGACATGTCGCTGCGGCCCTCGGGATGCGTGTCGAACGCCGCGGCACCCAGCTTCCGCACATCGATGACGCGCGGCTGGCAGGCGGCGATGAGCGCGGGTGTGAGGAAGGGCCGGAAGGTCGTGCCGCGGGCCCGGTTTGTGTTGCCCAGCTTGGTCCAGTTGTTGACAATCAGGATCGGATCGTAGCCGGGCCCGTTGAGGTGCGCCCGCAGCTTGACGTCGGCCTTGACCGTCATGGTGCAGATTTTGTCGTCGGCGTTGCCGCGTATGACGCCCTGGAAGTCGAACGAGTAGACGTAGCCGAGCGCGCAGTGGCTGTCCGCGAGGTCCGAGAGGTATGTCCGGAGAGCGTCCTCGGTGTCGATGACCGCGTTGCTGTCAAGGGGCACACCGTCCTCCTCGGCGGCGGACTTGACGGCGAACTGCAGCCCCTTGTTTTCTGGCAGCCTCTCGTTTTCTTTTGCCTTGTTCCTGTAGACCGGCTTCTTCTCGACCGGCTTCCGCGCGCCCTGCCCTCTGCTTTTGCCATTGTTGCGGCGGCTGGGACCCGGACGTATTGGCAAGTTTGCGCTCGACGACGCCGCCTGGGGCGCACTCTGAAAGCAGGGCTCCATCGGCGGACCCGGTGCCGGGCCTTGAAGCAGGAGCTGAGGCCGTCCAGGTGGCATGTCCGGAGGACCCCAACCCTGGGCCTGCGGTGGCATGGGTTGCGGCAATGGATGGCATATCGGCCCTGGCAATGGGGGCATCGGTTGGTTGTAGATGCGGCCATTTGACGAAGCCATGCTTCCTATGGAGGAATTTCCGTTGTGGCGGTCCATTGGCGGTGCAACTCCGTATGGCTGGATTGGGAAGTTGTGCAGGTCGTCGTTGCCATTGTTGTAGTTGTTATGTGGGCCGTTCCTTCCATTGTAGTTGCTGCCGTTGTTTTGGTGGTTCCTTCCCAAAGTGGGCAGAACACGGTCGCCACTGCCGTTCCGGGCATGGTGACCACCAGCTGCAAAGAAGGAGTTGTCATAACTGATCTGTCTGCGGTGTCCATTTTCGGTGCCAAAGCGACCATTGTTGGCAGAGGCTCCACCGTGCTGATAGTCGTTGCGGTGCATGATGTTGTCACCGCTATATGGTGGGCCGTTGCTTGGGACATAATTGCTGTGCGTGTAAGGCATGCTTGTGGAACGAGCCATTGGATGAGAGGCATGATAGCCGCTCGGCTGGTAATGAGACGGTGGCCTCTGTGCACTGTGATTGCGCATAGCCAAAGGCCGAAGAGCTAGGCTTGAACCGTTGTGGAAAGACTGTGTACGGGCCATAGAAGCGGGTAGGACGGGGAGTGAAGGTGGTGGTAACGAGGTTTGGGCGGAAGTGGGAGCATGATGAAGGAGAGGAGGATGGGGGCGATTGTGGGAACCGGCCACGGCAGACCGCATATGGCCATATGCCTGCGCTGCACTGTCACGGAGATGTGGCGGACATGGCTGCGAGGCATATTGTCTTTCGGAAGAAGCAACAGCACGGGCAAGGCGAGTGTTGTGCGGGTGGGAAGAGCCGGCAGCATTCTCTGAGACGGCGCCGTTGTTGCTGTTATTGCCGTTGTCGGTGCTGGTATTGGTGTTTGTGTTGTTGACGGGAGTGGGAGTGACGGAGGAGATGCCCTCTGTCGCACGAGACACGGTGCCGCCATTAGATGTGGTAGGGGCGCCGGAGCTGGAGCTGACGACGAGAGGTGAGGCACGCTCCATTGCAACAGCTGGGTGTTGTCGGGAAGACGACATGGGATCGCTGTAGAAGAGGGGGGTTGTCTAAGTTGAGAAACTGTACAAAATGAAGAAGATATCTCCTCGAAATCGACCAGATTTGACGTGGCTTCGTGAGGTTTGCAGAATTTCGTGCGGTGCAAAGGTCGAAGAAAAGAGTCAGCTGGCTCGTTTTGAGTCGAACCTTGTGCGATATGGAGCGTAGTTCGTCGTCTATTGAATAGGGAGACAGACAAATGCTGGCTACGATTTGCGTGAGACGTGCGTCGGCTTTTGAATAACGAATCGTTGGTCTTCTTCCCGTTTCCTTTGTGAATTTGGTCGGAGAAAAAGACATGGTGAACCTGGAGAGATACAAAGAGGAAATAAAATTCATAAAGAGGAAATAAGATTCATGGAAACATGGGAGGGTTGAAAAACCAGACGGGGCCATGGACTAGGCAAATCGTCTGGCATAGCGTCCTTCTTCTCTCTGATACTCTCATCTCTCCGTAGCCTACGTATGTCATCAACGTCTCGAGAATGATCTATGGCCTATCGTTTTGCCAGCGGCGTGTCAGTTGCCCTCTAGACTACAGCCTTGTTACAAAGCTCCCGTAGACCAGCCGACACGCAGCAGCCCGGCGTAGTCCCGGTCACAAACGGAGCAGGCATGGGGGGCGGGGGAAGGGGGGGGGGGGGGGGGGGGTGAAAGAGTCTGCACCATATAGGGTGAGCCGGTAAACGGCGGCTGCTGTCGGCGCGGTTTTCGATCCGACTAAACTGCATATCTGACACTTACCTCGATTTGCTGACTGAAGACGAGGAGCGCAAATGTCGGATGTACTTCTCCCCAAGGCCAGCAATGGGGCTTCTGCTGGCTAGAGGGAAAGTCACTATGGTGATTGGCGTTGCCTTTTGCTGCTTGTGCATTTAGACGTCACGTTCGGAGATGATGATGTAGTGGTTTGTATTCAGAATGACATAGCATGGAACAGCACCTCCAGGCTGGAAAATACACCCAAATTGCAATTCAAACACTCTACAACACGGAAAACTATCGTGGAAAAGGCACAAAATGGTTTCCTTCGTGTTTTGGCGTTCTGCTGTTGATGTTGTCCGCCTTGTTCTTCGCATGTTCTTCACTCGTTCGCCGTTTTGCACTATGGTGGTTAAAGAACATCAAAATTCCCTAATAGGAAATTTAGGTTCGGTTTGTGTGGGTGGCCAGGCCTGTTATTGGCTTGCAGTGAAAGAAGGTTCCTGTTCTAGCGCCACGACGATTTCTGTCGCGGGTGGGGCCTCGCCGCCAACCATAGTTTGGACCCTGTGATTACTTTCCGCCAACTCACCGATCTTCTTATTTTCGAGTCAAGTATTGTACAAACGAGATTCAAAGCCTTCACTCTTGAGAGTCGTGAATCTCTTTATGTCGTTGTTATGAACATCGTCTTTCTCGTAGCATCGAAATTTTACATAGTATTTCCCTTGAGCTGGATCGGATTAGGACGCTACAATGGCCGTCAACCTTCTACGGAGCACCAATCTAGATCGTCTCCAAGCCAACAGACATTGAGAATGCAGGGCACCGGGAACGTGCTACTAGTCTTTGGCATTTTCGATCTGTTGGGATACTGCGCACTGCAGATCACAGTGGCAACACAACCGGACCACTGCCTGAGCAGATAGGATCTTCGCCTTGGGCATCCATGAGACGAACGTGTGCATCAGCCCAGGGTGCAAGAAACGAGATATTAAATATACAGAGGTCCCAAAAATGTTGGTCACATAAGACCACGTGAGCAACCTGAAAGCGACGGCGTCCATTCGTCCATGGCCTTATGGCTGGTGTGTGTCAGCGAATCGATGAATTTGAGTGTTTAGTTCCGCTCCATCGTTCCCACGTTCCCATTGGCTCTAGCTAGCTACGTAGGTCCATGCTTTCTCGCACAGGGTGTAAGACTAGTAAAGGTAAGCCCGGGATTTTCACCATTACCATTCTCTCGGCAAAATAGCACATATTCCGATGGAAGCGACTGCTTCGATGCGTGCCGCCTTTGGTTCCAGGACTTTCCTGTTTCGGGCATTGCGCCCCAGATAAGACTCCAGCGATCTCCCCGCAGTGCAGATGCTAGCGGTAATCTCAGCACAATTTAGCCAATGAGCGGCGCTGCAGGCCCCTCGAAGGCACTTCAGTGGGCACTACAGCGCTGGCAGCTTCTTTTAGGCGACACGGGAGACGCCCGACACCCCAGAGAATCGGGGGGAACAGTGGGGCAGTGCACTGCGCTCTGTTTCATTCACGACGGCTCACGACGGCCAAAAGAGTCATCCGGAGGGCATCCAGAGGATCACGACATGCCAGCCGCGACGTTCTTGACAGACGCGGGACGTCGAGAGGGCATATAAAATCAACTCAGGCAGAAACAGACGGCGCATCGTAGCAGCTCACCTCATCACGTACTGGCAACTCTTAACCCATTTCCCATTCAATCCTTTCCCTCCACTCCCATCCACTCCCATCCACTCCCATCCTTTCGACGTTTCGACACGCCTGCGCCATGGCTGATGCCCACATCCCTTCGGGCCCGATTGACACGGTCCCCGAGAACCTGAAAGCGCGCATCAAGGCCTCGTACGACGCGATCGCGCCCGTCTACAACAAGTGGACCGTCGACCACTCGCCCGTGCGCGTCGCGTACCTCGACCAGGTGACGGCCAAGCTGCGTCCCGCCGGCGCCGCGGACAAGCCGCCCCTGCGCGTGCTCGAGCTCGGCTGCGGCGCCGGACGCCCGGTCACCGAGAAGCTGCTCAGGGAGCTGGCCCCCGTGCACGTCACCGCCAACGACATCTCCACGGCCCAGCTCGACCTGGCGCGCGCCGCGCTGGGCGCGCACGGCGAGAAGGTGGTGGCCCCCGACGGCGGCACGACGAGCAGCACGGTCGACTGGGTCGAGGGCGACATGATGGCGCTGGATTTCCCCGACAACTCGCTCGACGCCGTCGTCGGCTTCTACAGCGTCATCCACCTGCCGGGCCCCGAGCAGGCGACGCTGCTGGGCCGCATCGGCCGCTGGCTCAAACCCGGCACGGGCTACTTTCTGGCCAACTTTGCGGACCGCGCCATGCCGGGCATGGTCCTGGACAAGTGGCTGAAGCAGGACGAGGGCTGGATGTTCTGGAGCGGGCTGGGCGTGCCGCAGACGGAGGCGGCCGTGGTCGGCGGCGGCGGCCTGACGCTGGAGGTGAGCAAGCTGGAGCCGGACGACGTCGACGACGTGGACTTTCACTGGGTCATTGCGCGCAAGCCAGCGTAGAGTAGGCGTGGTCGGGGCGGTCGTTCTTCTGGATGCAAAAATATGCGCAGAAGCAGGGAATGATGATGTAAGCATTTCGGCAGCTTCTCATGGTAATGCAAAGGAAAGCACTTGGACACGAGTAAAATAATGGATGGCATCGCGAGGCAGGTGCTTCTGGCTGGCTAGTTGGTTCCTTCCTTTGTCGACCACAGTCCTCTGGCGGGGCTCCTACCTATTTCGGCCGTTTGAACCTGCCTCGGCTTCTGCTGTTTATTGCTTTGACCCCTTTCCGTTTCCCCCGTTCTCTTCTTCTTTGTTTGACCTTCATTTCACAGTCTCCGCATCATCTCGATCGTATACCACTACTGCGATCCCGTCGACTGCATAAAAAGCCACAAGCTGCGTGCCTAGCAAGGGCATATGCTACAAGGATGGCAATGTGACGACACGCGGGTGGTGGCTGCCGGACGGAGGTATACAACGCACATGCTGCACTACCAACCCCAAACAGTCTGAGATCATCTTTTCCATGTAGAAACAAAGACTAACAACGAATCTACTTTACAAGCGGCAACGTTTCACAGCCTTTCGTCTTTCCTCGACTGAACGTATCCATTCGCACACAAGCACAGCCCCCCTCTCCTAGACGGTTGGAGGCTTCGGCGGCACCGACTGCTTGACTGGCGGCAGGGCCAGGATCTTCTTGGCCGCGTGCTCGGCCAGAATGACAATCATGGCCGACGGGTTGCCGGTGATGTGGCCTGGGAAGACGGAGGCGTCGACGACAAACACATTGTCCGTGCCGTACACGCGCGTGTCGGTGTCGACCACGGCGGTGCCGCCCGCGCGGCCGTCGTCGAGGCCCATCTTGGCCGTCCCGATCCAGTGGTTGGAGCAGCGCTGCGCCGGCTTGGCGGGGATGCTGGCCACATAGTCGGCGACGGTCACGTTGGGCGCCGGGCGGATCCAGGTGAGGTTGGCCACGGGCGACAGCGTCTTGACCAGGTTCTCAATGCCGCGCACGACGGCCTCCTTGTCGAAGTCGTCGTGCAGGTACGGCGGCGTCGAGACAAAGGTGTCCAGCCGCTTGGTGATGGTCATGCGGCCGCGCGAGACCGAGCCGGTGCCCAGGTACTGCGTGATGGTCATGCTGGTGTTGCCCACGCCCTCGACGCGGGCCTGCCACTGCAGATGGCGGATGACGCCGTCGGTGCCGCGGATCGTCTCCCAGAACATGGGGCCCAGGTTGGGCGCCGCCTGTGCCAGCATGCCCGTGCGGTTGGCCAGGTACCGGTCCTCGTCGCTGACGACGGGCGCGTCCCAGGCGCCGTAGTAGTCGTAGAAGACGACGTCCGGGTGCGCAATCTCAATGTCGGTGCCGACGTGGTCGTTGAGGTTGTAGCCGACGGGCAGATCGATCCAGCCGTCCTTGCCAATCATCGTGGCGCCGTCCTCGGCCGAGTTCTGGACGATGCTGAGCTGGTCGGCCGGGCCGATGCCGCTGCGCAGCAACACCTTGGCCGAGCCAAAGGCGCCCGCCGACACAATCACACGGCCCGTGCCGGGCGTCAGCTGCACCACGCCCGCATGGCCGCCACTGCCCCCGCCCAGGGTCGTGCACTCGATCTCGACGCCCGTGGCGTGGCCGCCCGTGCGCACCAGCCGCCGCACCATGGTGTTGGGCCACAGGGCAAACTTGTCCGGCCCCCGCTGGCTGGCCGAGACCAGGTACGTCGCCAGCGGGCCGCTGCGCTCGCCGCCGCTGTACATGAAGGTGCTGTGGCCGAACGTGTGGTTCTTGAGCTCGGGGTGGTCGTTGGGCACAATCTCCTGCCATCCGGCGGCCTTGAGTCCGCCGCCCAGCATGTCGAAGCCCTCTTGCCGGTACAGCTTGCCGTCCATGGACGGGTGTGTGGTGCCCGGGATGCGCGAGAAGACGGTCGCGGTGGCGTTCGCCATGTCGTCAAACTTCCAGCCGTCGGGGAAGTTCCAGTTCCAGTCCTGCGGGTTCGGCTTCCACCAGAGGCCCGAGTTGACGGCCGTGCCGCCGCCCAGCACGCAGCCGGCCATCTGGTCGACGTCGGTGCAGGCGACGCCGATGGAGTCGTGCCAGATCTGGTTGCACAGGCCGGGGACGTCAAAGCGCGTCAGGTTCGTGCTCTCGAGCCACTTGGGCTTCATCGTGCCGCCCCACCGGCCCGTCGACACGGGGCCCTTTTCGAGCAGCAGCACCGAGTGGCCGGCTTCGCTGAGCCGGTCGGCCATGGGAATGCCGCCGGCGCCGCTGCCAATGACGATGTAGTCGTACGTCTTGTTGGCGGGGACGGCGTGGCAGGCCGGGGCGGTGCTGTTGCCGTCGCGAACGACAAGAGCCGACGCCGACGTGCCTGAGACGTCAGCATCGTGTCGGCGCAACACACAGCTGGGGGGAGGGATGTGGGTTCGACGACTTACAAAACGACGCCACGGCCACGGCCGCCGCGGTGGTCAGTTGGCTGAGGATGGCCATGATGGGAATGGAAGATGGTGCAACGGTGGACTCAGTGGTGGGCTCGATGGTGCGCCTGCGTCAACGCGTAGGGAATGGACCCTCCTCCGGCGACAGGGACGAACCTACGGCCTATTTAAGAGAGTCGACGAATCCAACAAACCGGCAACTGGCAACTGGCAACTGGCAACTGGTGACCTCCCTCGCCGCCCCTTCGTCCCCTCATCTTACCCTATTTCCATTTTCCATATTGGCTTCGTCTCGACGCTGCTCTGGCCCCTGGCTCTTGATTGCCGTCCCTCCTCCGTCGTCCCGGGGGCGTAGTGGAAAATAGATTGCACAGGGTGGTCGAGTCGTGCAGTCCGTTGAATGCTTCCGATGGGCAGACCGTTCTTGCGCTTGCTCTTGCTGGCGACTGCTGCCGATGCGCACGCTTTTGCGCTGCCGTCCGCTGATCCTTTGATTCTCTGGTTCCACTGATTCCACTCATAGGGCTTAACGGAACCATGCGCGGGAACAAGTGTGGGGAAAGGGAAGAAACAAAGCGGGAGGAAAAGTAGGGAGTTGGGGGAAAGAAAGAGCATGGCAATCTGTCGACCGTGGCAGATGTTGACATACGGGCTACCGAAACGGAACAGGGTCAGACCACAAATGAACAAAGGAACCCCCTCCGCAATCTGCAGCATTAAATCTCCGCTCCAGATTAGCCGTCGGATGCTATATTTTGATTATTTGATTATTTGATTGTTTTGATTATTTTGACTTCATCTTGGCATCTCCGTCCGGCGAAGAAATAAACGCACCATCAGGAGTCGTCCGGATAAAACCATTCGTTTATATCTTTCAGCCTCTATTTGCGCCAACAGTCTTACTCTGTCGGCCTCGCTAAACGGGGTTTAAACGCCACACCGAAAGGTGCATGAAGTGAGAGGGAAGCCAGTACGCAGATTCGACGCCGTCCTTGTCAGGGCCATTCTATACTCCAGTCGCATGAGCGCTGCGTCCGCGGGACAGGACGTTGATCGACGACATCGGATGCGGCAGTTCGTCCACGTGCTGTTTTCCTCGAGTGTTTATCCGCCGAGGGGAGATGATGGAACAGGAACGTGCATGTTTATTTTATTTTTCTTCGAGTCACGCGCCACTAGCTACAAAGAGAAGACATGTTTCCAGAAAAAATATTGATTGGTATAGTTCGGCAAAGCGAATGGCTGCTATGAAGCAAGAAATGTATGCAAAAAGAAAAGGGAGCGACGATGAAGATAAAAAAGATCAAAAGATCAAAACAAACAATTGACCAGACAAGACCAAAGCCCCCCAAAGCACCATCATAACCGATCCTCTAACCCAATCGAAACGCCAAAGAGAAACGAGCCCGTGCCATGCAATCCCGTGCTATGCAATTCTATTGCTGCGTCTGGACGAACAAAAGACATTGATTGTAAAAAAAAAAAAAAAAAAAAAAAAAAGAGAAGAAGAGAGTACAGAGAAGGACCGCCCTCGCCATCCCCTAGAAACCGCTCAGGGGGTTGGGGTTCGGAATCACGTTCTCGGCCGGGTGGATCCACGTCGGCACCTCCGACACGCCCGTCAGCGCCGCCGCCGCCTTGTAGGCGTTGAGCGTGTTGGGCGTGTCAAACTTTTGGTTGATGACGCCGGCCATGCCCGCCTGGCAGTGGTTGCCCTTGGTCTGCGCGCAGTAGTACCAGATGGGGTTGCTGTCCTGCACGACGATCTGGAAGACGTCCGGGCCCTGGCCGGAGGCGACGGGCTGGAAGCCGGAGAAGAAGCCGGCGCCGCTGCTGAGGGGCCGGCAGGGCGAGCCGAAGCTGGACTGGGCGACGGAGTGGTTGGCGGGCAAGAAGTGCCACTCGATGACATCGCCGACCTCGGCGACGACGTTCTCGGGGTCGAAGTGGAGGCCGGCGCGGCCGGCGACGACGGAGTGCGTGACGGCGCGCTCGCCGTTGGTGCGGGAGGCGAGGGTGCCGCCGGTGGTGGTGGTGGGGACGGCCGAGGCGGCCGCGGCCAGGAGGGTGAGGAGGGCGGCAGTCTTGGCGAACATGGTGATTGTGTGGGGGGGGGTGGGTGGTGGAGTGTTGTGTCGTGTGGTGTTGTTTTATGTTGTTATGATGTTATGATGTTGTGATGTTGAGAGGTGAAAGTGTTGGTGAGTGTTGGTGAGTGAAGATGTTGATTCGAGATGATCGAAACGAAACAATTGACTTCAATGACCACGACCTCGACTTTATAGAAATGCCCTGTCTGCCACTGCTCGTAAAAGCCAATTTCCACATCTTACTCAATCTCACCGCGTGTTATTTTAGCGTCCACGACGTAGCGGCTTTGGTGATATTTTTGGCATGCAAGCCTCACGGCCGGCGTCCACTCACGTCTCGGTTGAGCCACCGTCGTGTAAGTGGGCGACGACTCGACTGTTGACTGTGGCTCACACTCTGCCCACCTTGGCAGTTTGGTGCCACGAGAGGACTGCGACTGGACTGGACTGGACTGGACTGGACACCAAAACGCAGCCATCAGCCGTGGCTCAGCCCCTTTCGGCATCTGACATGGCCGCCCAGCATCGTTGCATTCTGCTGCCGTCTCCCACTCCCCTTGAGGCCTGGACCGTTTGTGTGCATCCACTCAGCGCCAGCGCCCCGGTTAAGAATAGCCCAGAGTGTGGCTCTGCGTCCCCGAGCCTCCTCCACAAAACAACCTTATTTTGTTTGACACGACTGTGTGTCCATGTTTCTTTCTGTCGTCCGTCGCTTCCAGATCCTCACCGTCCACCTGCAGTCCCAGCTGTCCGGAAGAGCAGCGATCCGATAGGATGGGCCGCAGTCGGTTGTGTTTCTTTTCTTTTTTTACGCTCGTATTTCTCTTCATTTTCATATGGTCAGTCCCCGCCTTCCATCGACACCTCTCACAACACTGGACACATCGAGACAACACATCCCGCTTCTATTTCGGGCTGGCCGCCACACAGACACTGGCTCTCACCTGACTGTATCTCTCATCGTGGCGTCTTTCCAACCAAACCTCATTTACGACCATAATATTCACGTTTACGAAATACTTCGTACTCTGTATTCCATGTACGACGCAGGTGACATTGACAAACAAACTTGCCGTCGTGCTACACGTGCCACAAACAGCAACGCGTATTCCTCCGACAAAGGAATACATGTAGACACATGCCACGACCATGCCACGACACTAATCCGTCAGGCGTGAGACGTGAGATGAGAGCGTGAGATGAGGATGAAGGACGAGGGACGCAGCCCACTGTAATGTCCTTTTAGACGCATAATTTGCATACCCTGTCCTGTCCGGCCAATTTCGCCACGAGAAACGGGGAGAAATACAGCAGTGCTCAGTAGGACAAAGACAAGGATTTGCAGTGACAAAAGCTGCAAAGTACGCGAAATGAGAGAACCGTTAGCCCAATGCCACAAAAACGAAATTAGACAGGGAGTGACTGTTTCGAGGGTAGGAAGAAGACGACGAGATAAAAAGAAGAAAGAAAAGAAAAGAAAAAAAGAAAAAATAAATAAAAAAAAAATAAAAGAAGAAATAAGGACAAAGACAAAAGGAGAAGGAAACCGCCTCTGCGTGATACAAAAACACATTGTCCCAGAGCCCATCACTCATCTGCCTGCTACCCCTTTTCTGCAGTACAACATGTTGACGATGGACGAAGCGTACTTCGCCGTGGTGGCGTGCCGTGAGATGGACAGGGGACCAGCGAGTCTTGGAGGTGAGAAAACCGACGAGCCACAGACCTGCCATTCCCTTGGCCACCGAGCACAGCTCCATCCTGTACGGAGTTCGTCGTAAGGAAGCTTGGCCACAGCCTCGGCACGGCGACAGAATCTTTGTAAGGCGACGAAAATAAACACACCGAATCCTTCGACGTGGCCCCGTGGGAATCGAGAGACCTTACGAAGTACATCGCACACGGCACTCGCTGTGAGGAAGGGTATGGCCCTACGACGTACTACTCCGTACTCCGACAGGGACGTCAGAGGTCAGCAGGCAGTGCAGAGTGCCACGGCATGCGGCTGGCATTCGACGTGCGTCTCGTGCGTCTCGTGCGTCTTGTATCTCGTGCATCGCAACCTGACATTCAGATGGACGACGTACTATCGAGTCTATTTTTGTAAGGGCAAAGCACACAGCGTGCCGTCGAAAGTGTACATCCTTTTGCAGACAGCTGCAAATAGCACCTCCTCATATCTATGACCACGTCCAACGCGCAGCTAAACCATACTAATCAGATTGACCTTTTCTTTTGTTTGTTTGCTGGGGATAATCCATTTTCCTCGTATGACAAACACAGCCAAACGCCAATGCGAAATGTGCAACGATGAGAAAAGAAACAAAAAGAGACACTCGCTATCCTTTTCCGTCGCTATATCGTCTTTCTTGCGCAGACATGAAAGAAAAGAAGAGAAAAGCACAGCTGCACATCTACAACGTCTCAAAGACCTGCTTGAAAATGGCCCGGCTCTTGAGCAAGTTGACGACTCGCAAGCGCTCGTTGTCGAGGTGCGCCGCGTCGCTGGCCTGGCCGCAGGGCAGGTGTGCCGCGGGCGCGCCAAACTGCTTTTCGAGGAACCGGATGGCGGGGATCGAGCCGCCTTCGCGGATGTAGAGGGGGCGGCGGGCTTTGTAGGCCGGCGACGGCGCCGTCGTGGTCGTGGCCGCGGCGGGCCCAGCGGTGTTGTCGACCGTCTCCCCTGCTGTCTCGGCTGTCGCCTCGACGCCCTTATCCTCCTCCGGCTCCACCGCAACAACCGGCCCGTCCATCCCCCACGCCTTGATAATGGCCGCCTCCAGCGTCTGGAAAATGTAATTGTCCGGGTCGCCCAGCCAGGGCTCGGCCTTGTTGTCGACGTGCACCGTCAGCGTGTTCGTCGACTCGAGCGCCGCAAACTCGCTCTGCAAGAACGCCTCGAGGCTCGCCACAATGTCGTCAAGCTCCTGGCCCGGCACCAGCCGGACGCTGATGTTGGCGCACGCGTGGCAGCTGACCAGGCTGCCGTCCGGGCCGGACACCTTGTAGCGGTGGATGGTCAGGTTGGGCTCGCGCCAGCGGGACATGAGCCCGGCCTTGAGCACATCGGCGGGCTCGCTCGTGTCCGGGTGGCGCTGCACGAGCATGCTGGTGATGGCGTCGAAGCGCGCCTCTTCGTCCGGGCGCAGGGGCAGGACGCCGTCGTAAAAGGCCGGAATCATGACGCGGTTGCGCGGGCCTTTGAGCTTCGACAGCACCATCGTCAGGTCCGACAGCGGCTCGGCCATCATGTACGAGCCGTCGACGCCCGAGTGCAGGTCCGGGTGGGCCGAGTCGACGCACACGGTCGCGTGCAGGACGCCGCGCAAGCCGTACGTCAGGCACGGCGTCTCGTCGTCGAGCCAGTAGCTGTTGGCCAGCAGGATGTAGTCAATTGGGCCAATCAGCGCCTGGTGCTCGCGCACCGTGTCCTGGAAACCGCGCGACCCCGTCTCTTCTTCGCCCTCGATCAGGAAAATCACGTCCGACTCGAGGCTCTTGGCCTGCAGCAGGTCGGTCACCGCATACAGCGCCGCTATGATGGGACCCTTGTTGTCGCTGACGCCGCGGCCGTACAGGTAGCCGTTGACGCCCTTTAAGGCGAACGGATCCGACGACCACTTGCCCTTTTTCGTGTCGGCGGCGACAACGTCGTAGTGGCCGTAGAACAGAATGCGCTTGCGCTTGGTTTCAGACGTGCCCTCCTGCTTCTGCTGCTGCTTGCCCGCAAACTTGGCATACACCACCGGGTTGTGCGCCTTGTCGCTGGTCTGCAGCATCTCGACCTCGCCGCCCAGCTTCTTGAAGAGCGCGCAGAGGAACGTGGCGCCGCGGTGGCAGTCCTCGGCGAACTCGGGCCGCGACGACACCGTCTTGTAGGCGACAAAGTCGCGCAGGTTCACAATCATGACGTCTTCCGCCGCAGCGACAGCGGCCGAGTCGCCGTTGGCAGCAGCAGCAGCCGCCGCCGTTGGGCCGTCGCCCAGGGGACCCGTGCTGCAGCGATCGCCCACGCGCCAGATGCTGACGATCGCGTCGTTGGCACCCGTAATGTAGAGGCGCGCCTTCTTATACGTCGTCGTGGCCGATGCCAGAATCTTGCCGTCGTGGGCCTGCCAGCGGCTGATGCACTGGTATTTTTGGCTGACGCTGACGGTCTCGGTGGAGGCCGACGCCGACGCCGACGCAGACGACGACGACAGGTCGTCGGACGACCCGCCGCCGTAGTGGACCGTGTTGTGCTTGGCGGCAAAGCCGTTGGCCGATGCGCTGATGAGCGCGCCCCAGTTCATCTGCAGCGTCATAATCGCGCTGTTGTGGGCCTTGATGACCCGCAGCCGCTGGCGCGTGTCCAGGTCCCAGAGCTCAATCACGCCGTCCAGCTTGCCGCAGTACAGGAACGAGCCGTCAATGGCCAGCGACAGCACAGAGGCGCCGTCGTCATGGCCCAGCGTCATGACCTCGCGGATCGTGCCGCCCGTCTCGTCCACGTCGTCGCCGTCGCCGTCGCCGTCGCCGTCCTCCGCCTCTGCCCCCACCTTGTCAACCGTGCCAGCACCGCCGCCCTCGGCAGCCTGCCCAATCTTCCACACCTTGACCGTGCCGTCGCCGCCGCCGGAGATCAGCACCTCCTCGTCCGCGCCCAAGTTGTGCGCCGGCCCCCGCGCCATCAGCATGCTGTACACGTAGCCGTAGTGCGCAAACTGGCGGATGGCGCTCGGGTGCACTTCGAGCACGGTCTGCGCACGGGGGATCAGACCCCACCGCTCTTCGTTGCGCCGCGGCGTCGTGGTGCCGCCCACGGCCTTGGAGTCGAAGAAGCGGTGCTGCCGCTTGTCCGGGTGGTGGGCCGACTCGGGGGTGACGCGGCGGCGCGGATCGTTGACCTTGACCCACTGGATGGTGGTGTCTTGGGCACCAATGTAGACGGTCTGGTGCTGCACGGACAGCGCGACGCTAAAGATGTCGCCGACGTCGTAGGTGCTGTAGATTTCGTACAGACGCTGGAAGGTCGTGGGGGACCAGATGCTGATGGTGGCGTCGCCCGCAGACGAGACGAGGAGGGGGCCGGGGGGGAGGGAAGAGGCGTCTGTCGAGGACGTGGAGGACGTGGAGGATGTCGAGGATGCCGTGTCGGCTGGCGACATGAACAGGCACAGGACGCTGCGCTTGTGGGCTTGGATGCGGGTCACCTGCTGGAAGCTGTCGAGGGACCACACGAGAATCTCGCCATCGTGTGTGCCGGCAAAGACGTATTCGCCGCTGACGGCAATGGCCAAAACAGAGCTGTCGTGCTTGAGGTCGTGCAGTCGTTCGGGGGTAGGACCTTGCGTGCCACCCTCGCCGTCGGCCATGGCCAGCGTCGCCGACGACGACGACCGCGGCGTGGCCTGCGGGGGAACGACAGCCGGCATGGCAGCTGTGTCGAGGTCGGGCGTCAGTGAATGCTGGTGGCAGTGTAACAGATACAACGAAGTCGTGGATTTGTTGAGGAAGAAGAGAAGAAAAGGAGAAGTGGTGTGATAAGGGAGATGTAGGTTACGGCAGGTGCAATGTATGGCAGTCAAACCAATCGGGGAAGCTACAACCAACTGCATGCGGAAAGAGCGAGAGTGGAGTTGAAAAGACGGCAGAAACTGTGTGAAAAGGGAAGTCACGCTAGACTGAGACAGCTTGCAGCGAGTCACAGGTGCTAGACCGCCCGCAAGCACGACCCAGAAACGGCGCTAAAAAAGGTTGCGCCAGTGCTGTGGCGGATCTCGCCATGGCATGGCAGCATGACAGCATGGCAAAATATGGCAAGGACTCCCCTTGTCATTAGCAAATTGGTGGGGCGTCTGGGCCAGGCCACTGGGCCACTCTTTCCCCCAGACTGTGGCCTGGCCAGGCCATGCCTTCCCAGCGGTGTGGACTTTGGGGAGACAGTGCTAGCAGCATGGAGAAGGTGCCGTGGCGCTTGTTGTTTTAGCGGCCGTCTCCCGGGCCGCAGCAGTAGTTTTGGAAGTGCAAGTAGGCAATAAGAAAAGGACGTTGGGTTGGAGGGTAGATGTTGGGGTTCTTGGTTGATCCTCTCGTTCTCCAGTTTCCACTCCGCATATCCATCAAGAGTGGTGACCTGAGCGAACTGCAGGTTCCGAGTAGATGTGAGTAGTAGGTGGCATTGAGTGAAACAAGGGGGGTTCTAAAGGAAGAAAAAAAGACAAGTCACGAGACCATAGAAAGAAAGAAAGCAATAAACAGCGGGGAAGAAGGACAGACATCCTCAGTCGCAGTCTTCACGATAGTAATGAAAGTGGCAGAACTCACCCACATCCGGTGCTTCGCCGCCGTCGGCGAGTTGCCGTTCCCGACAGCTCGGACAGCCTCGAGGCACCTGCCAGCCGGCTTCTTGTTTCCTGTCTAAAACCGTAGCCAAGGGTGTTGTGGTAGTGTTCGCATTTGTCAGTGTGGTCGTTGCAGACGCTGTCGTAGTGGTGTCGATGCTTCTCCTCAGAACCCCCACGCCTCGTCGCAGTCCAAATCCCGGCCGCATGCCAGCCGCGGCAACGGCCACCACTTCCGCAGCCGCCATCTATGGAAAGGCACGATCTGGGCGATTTGGCTGACGTGGATGGTGTGAGAGAGTGTGGTCTGGGAATTCTCCGGTTATCGCGTGAGTGTCATCTGGTGTTTATCTGGCGATGTCAATGCGGAGCGGTTGGGATTAGCTACAGCAAGAGCGACAGAAATGGCAGGCAAAACCGGCTGTCGCCGTCTTTTGTACTATTCTCGGCGCACAGTGTCGCCGGTCACGGTGTCCTCTTGGTCTCTTGCCTTCGTCCACGTCTGCCCTCTTGTCTGCCAACGGCCCCTGTCTACCGTCTTACATACGGCCCAGGTTGCTCTGGTTGTCTTCGGTTCAGTGTGCCGGATGACGCAAATCAACATGCAATGGCATCATAAGAAGAGAAACAGTAGGTGAAGCGAAGTACACATGAAAAAAGTAGAAGAAAAAATCTGTCAGGGGAAGAAGCGGTAAATCAAGAGACACAAAAGACGGAAGCTTGCGTTGGAGCAAAAACGAAGCAAGGGGAAGGGGACCAATAGGTCACTCCCGGAGCAGCTCGGATCTGTAAATTAATAAGACAAAGTGTGTGAGATGACCAGTGTAAGTCGTAAGAAGCGGGAGTCATGGGGCGTGCGCAGCAGGTTGTAATGTACGGAGGAAGACTGCAAGCGGAAAGGAGTGCTGTGTTTAGGGAAAAGTGGGCTCTCTACTCTCCCTCCAACAGGAGCAGCTGCATTCGCCAGAAAGACGGTGAAGAGTTCAGATGTCGTGTTCCCGTCTTCTCGTTTCCTCATGTCTTTGATGCATGGGTTGTTTTGTGTTTGCGTCGTTTGCCTATTTCCCTCTTCCATTTTCTTGTGCACGATTCTCGCTCGGGCAGCACCACTTTGCTTCACCGAGATCGGCGTTGCCGTCTGTGCTGTGAATTTTGCTGTGGCTTTTGCTGTGAATCTTCCTGCATTTCTTTCCCCCTCTCACGCATCCATCGCATTATCAGCCCGATCATGCTGTGTTGCTTTGGTTCTCGGCGGACCCATTTTTATTGGGCAATTACGAAATAGAGCACAACAAATGAGATGCAAAACGTCGAAATGTGGAAGAAAAGAAAAGAAAAGAAGAGTGAAAGTAAAGAAAAGAAGGAGCCAGTTCACTGGTCGAAGAAAACGGCGTTCACCAACCGCAGTGCCTTTCACACCCATGGCCAGTTTATTCGCTCAGGTTTCCCCGTCGGCATGCATTCGGTGTGACACAAGTATTAATATAACGCACCGGATCACTGCCGACGGCCCTGATTTTGTGTCACCCACGAATTGTTCCAATTGCCTAGCTCGCGAGCGACTGCAGAGTATGGAGTACATGCTGTGAGTGTGTCATAGGACAACAAGTAGACAGCGCTGCGCGGTATCTTGTTTCATGCTCTGATGCCCTGGCCCCGTAGTTCTGCATGTACGGAGTGTTCCGCACCCTGTTGATAAAGCATCATACGACATTGGCAAGCTGTGTGAGGTAAATATCGCAACATCGCAGCTCTGGGTTGTTATCTCAGCTTTCACTTTTCAATTTATTGCCTCAGATGGTCGGCCCCCAATGGCAAGCTTCGTACGTGAAGACTACGTTGAATAAACAGATGAGTTATGAGGGTCACGGGACGTCACTCAATGGGGTTAAATAGAAGCAAATACGTTCGTGCTATGAGAATGTCCCTAGCTATCAAGGTACTTTTATCACGTACTGGAACTTCCATTTAGAGTAAGGCATGATACACGGCGTGAGATGTTGAATGATCACGCTTTTGACCGTTTGTAAAAGGTCACAAGTACCTCATTGGGAATTGCATACCGAATACATGGTCGTTCCATCTTGTTTTGGACTGGACTGAGAAGTATTACTTCTTTGAAACCAAGTTACTTTAAATCGCATCTTAATTGAAATAAAAAAATATTTTAAATACTTTAAATATTTTAAGAAATAAGAAATAAGATATAAGAAATATGAAATAAAATTAAATAAATTTGCAGAATGGAAATAACAATTGGGTTTTGAATATTCCTATTGTCTCAATTACCAATCAACGGAAAAGACACCTAGGACTCTCCTATTATGTACTTTACGGCCTTCACCTCGATTCGTACGATTCTTTCAAAGGAATGGTGACTGATCAAGTATCTCGGCGAGCACCGCTGAGAACGATGTAATTACATAAGCACATTCGTGACATATCACGTGCGTATTACCGACAGCCAGCATATCGGCTCATGCACAAAATTTTCGCTGTAGCCAAGGACACCAGCCAAAGAAGACGTAGGAAGGCCGCGGAAGGCAAGAGCGCCCGCCAATCGTAGTTACCCGTAACTAAAAAAATAACGAACAAAAACTTAAGGCAGAAAGAGGCACACTTCGGCCTGTCGATTTTTCTGCCAAACGCAAAGCGCCCGACGACCAACGACGACAACCGACCGACTCCAACCGCCCTACCTCTACACGACCGCGTGCTTTGCCCACTCATACGCATCCTTGCTGGGCACGACGCTTTTCCGACACGACTCCTGTCCGCGACGCCTACGACGACTACGGCGACTGTACTTGCCCCTCGGCCAAGATTTTGTTGTCTGGTTTCGGATCTCGTAGTTCCTCCCTGCGAACTCGCACGCGCACTCGCCCTCTCTCTCGGTAGTTGGTGCTTGACGGCAGCAGTCTCGGTCTCTTCGACGTCCTCGACTTTCTCGTCTCTCTCGACGTGCCCCGACCCTCCCGTCTCTTTCTCTCACACACCACACAATGGATCACGGCCGCGATCCCTGCCCATATGTCATTCTCAATGACTTTGGCGGTGCCTTTTGCATGGGTGTACGTATGATATGACGAGCAGTGTAGTAGTGTAGTAGGATTGCTCTACCTTGCACCAATGGACCTTGCTAACCCCCCCTCCTCTCTAGGCCATCGGTGGCACCATCTGGCACGGCATCAAGGGCTTCCGCAACTCTCCCTACGGCGAGCGCCGCATCGGCGCGCTGACGGCCATCAAGATGCGGGCGCCGGTGCTGGGCGGCAACTTTGGCGTGTGGGGCGGCCTGTTCTCGACGTTTGACTGCGCGGTCAAGGGCGTGCGCAAGAAGGAGGACCCGTACAATGCCATCATCGCCGGCTTCTTCACGGGCGGCTCGCTGGCCATCCGCGGCGGCTACAAGGCGGCGCGCAACGGCGCCATTGGCTGTGCGGTGCTGCTGGCGGTGATTGAGGGCGTGGGCATTGCGTTCCAGAAGATGATGGCGGGCAGCACGAAGCTGGACCTGCCGGCGCCGCCGCCGCAGCCGGAGAAGATTGCTCTGTAGGGGGAGGGATGGGGGGCCGCTGAACGACACCTACGAACGACGATGATCCTCGGATCACGACGACGACGATCCAACAAACATATACACCACTCTACTCCCTTTTTCTATCTTGTTATTTCGGCTTGGCTTTGGGTTTCTTGGGGGCCTTTTTATGGTCCTTTGTTCTCGTTTCTTCTCTTTCTGTCTTTCTGGAGAGGCGTGCCGATATTTTGTCGCATCTGCATCCTTTCATCTCCTTTGCATACAACGAGGACTGGCGTTTCAACGGAATTTTTGTACTAAAATATAGACGGAGGACGGGCATGGGAAGGCCATGTCGGGTGACGCAGGACAGGGATATACCATCTTCGCTCCATCACGGCGCACCTGTTGTGTGGGACGACTTTGACGCCACTTGCTATGGTTATGTGTCTTTCACAGACACAAATACACACACACAGATACATATAATGAAACGACATACACAACTTGCCTAAACAATGCAGGGGCATTCTCATCATAACGTCGTCGACACCATGGCATTATATGATGCAATGCCATTCAGTGACACTCTTCACGCCTTGGCCACTTCCAAACCAAGCGGCCCCGTGTTCAGCGGCATGGGCGCCGCCTCGTGGCCCCAGCACGACGGCTTGGTCTTGGCCGCGGCCGCCCCGCCGGCGCCGACGACGGTCTGGCGCGACGTGGCCACAATCTCGGCGCCGCGCTGAGCGATGGCGTCCTGCAACGCGTCGAGCTTGGCCTGGAACGCGGCGGCGGCGTCCTGCACGTCGGCGGCGGCCAGCAGGTCGGTGAGCTGCAGGGCGTCGTTGATGGCCATGACGCCGCCCTCGCCGCGGAAGGGCGTGGTCGGATGGGCGGCGTCGCCAATGAGAAAGACGCGGCCGCCGTGCGTGGGCAGCGTCGGCAGCACGGCGTCGTAGAGGCACAAAAACTCTTTGGTGACGGCGGCGGGCCCGCCGTGGCGCACGATGGCGACGTGGGCGGGGTCGAAGCCGGCGGCCTCCTGGTACTGGACGACGGCGTCGTACTTTTGCTGCTGCGTGGCCGTGCGCAGCCAGTGGGTCTTGTGGCCGCCGGGGGCGCCGGTGGTGGTGTCGGCATAGGAGGGGTCGCGCATGTACTGCAGCCAGTAGAAGCTGACGGCGTCCTTGGTAGGGGCGACGCGGTCGACGCCGCAGAAAAAGGTGCCGCCGGGGCGGATGACGAGGAAGGAGCTGAAGGCCAGGCGCATGAGGCGGGCGGCCAGGCACTCGGTGCCGTCGGTGTCGGGCGCGGTGTAGGGCAGCGTGATCTCGCCGCCCACCATGGCCATGGGCAGCGGCTGCAGCGTCTCGGCGTTGCTGACGCCCAGCACGTGCTCACGGGTCTTGCTGAAGGTGCCGTCGGCGCCGACCAGCAGGTCGCCCGTGGCCGACGTGCCGTCCTCGAAATGGGCCGTCACCGTGTGGGCGGCGCGGTCTTCCTCGACGCGCGTCAGCGCCTTGCCCCACTGCACATCCAGCCCCGTCAGCATCAGCGCCCGCAGCTGGCCCCGGTTGGCGCGCACGCAGGGCGTCGCGGGCGTGTCGGTGACGCCGATGCGCGCGCCGCCGGGCGGGAACAGGACGACCTGCGACGGCAGGTCGAGCGGCAGCAGGTGGTTGGCGTCGCGCAGGCTGGGCACGTCGTCGGGCATGAAGCTGGCAAAGTCGTCGGCCATGGACAGGCCGATGGCCCAGCCCGGCTTGCGGGCCGTCAGGCTGGCATCGCGCTCGAAAATGCTAAACGAAACGCCCCGTTTGCGGAGAAACTGGGCAAAAAAGAGGCCGCCCATGCCGGCGCCGATGATCAGCACATGGGGCGTGCGAGGACCGGCGGAACCCATGGCGGGGGCTGGTGGGGAGGAGAGAATGTAGAGGAAAAGAGTGGGAGGGTGATGATCAGGTCGGAGCTTGGAAGACTAGCTCACGGACAAGGGACGGACAAGGGACGGACAAGAGACGGACAAGAGAAGGCTCGGATCGGAGAAGAGTCTTGGACGGAGGCGAGGCAGACAAGAGAGAAGAGAGAACAGAGAATGTGAAGCGAGACGGCGACAACTGGTAATGAGATGGGAAGAGATGTTCGAATATACGGAGTACTCGTCGTTCCCTCCGCTCCATCTGGCTCCTCTTCCTCCCATGTCCTCTTGACGCCATACGGCGCACCCCCGCCCGCATGAAATGTGACTGAATTACGAACACAAAAGACACGACTGTTCCGAGGACACCATAGACGACCCGACAGGTCGTAAAGCAGAGAACCATCCACTGCAACAGGTGCAGAAAGGCATCTCACAAATACCCAAGAAGGGAACGAGGGGCGGGCCGATGTCACTGTCCAGGATGTTTGGGTGTCGTTTTGGTGCTTTGGCTAGGCCATACTGGGATCAGATGCATGGTGGATATGTGTGAAGGGCGAGTGGAGGAGCAGAGAATGGATGAAGAGTGGGCACAGCTGCAGGCCGAGGGTCAGCGTTGTGAAGAGGGCAGTCGAGGCAGCCACATGCAAGGTGGGCGACAACGTGTCATGGTCAAGACGGATACACGCAGATGTATGAGACGGACGAGAGGGGAGGCAAACGCGGCGTTTCAAAAGTGGTTGTGCTGTGAGGGACGTTGGACTGAATCTCGAAATGGACCCGGAAACTCCGTGTATTAGGGCCGCTGTTGATGGCCGGGGGGCAGAGAGACGGACAATACTTGAGGCCGTCGACGTACGATTGTGTTGTATTGGGTGTGGCTCGCGACTGGTGGGTTGTGGTAGTTGTGGTTGTGGTGTGGTGTGGTGTGGTGTGGTGTGGGTGAGGGTGATGTGTGTGGTTGATTTCGGATATTGTGCATTTCTGCATCGTGCTCCCCAGTGGCTAGGTCAACTCAACTGACAATGCCATTGTTTGCGGGCTGTTCCCGAGTTTAGCGTCTCCAGCGCCACTAGCGTCCACTGAAGCGAGATCCTGCACAGCTGCGCCAGCCCTGGAGCCCTGAATGGAGGCCCGCAGGACGTCACCCGAGCGCCCCAAAATACCCCCACGTGCTATCCTGTGGGATTGTTGCACCTCGCACCTTTTATCCGTCGGCGTTTTGCGTATTTACACAGGCGCCCACTGTGCCCACTCTCACTGAGCAACTCACTGTAAATACAGTACTTATTATCGGACAATGCCCGTCAACTCTCCCTCACCGTCAATCATCAGCTCATCGTAACGACTAGCGGCGGCAATCTCTCCCCAACGCCACGGCTACCTGTCGCCTCATTGTCCGTATTCTCCGACTGAGTCGTCGTCTCGACCAGCCGCTGACACACCGCCGAAGAGGCACTTCCCCTGGAAATACAGCACCTACAGCACCTACAGCGCCTGGCAGCCCCCCATCAGCGCCGCGCCCAAGCCGATTTCGGCAGGCAATGGCGCGATCGAAGGAGGAAAGAGCATGACGGCAAGCATGGCAGGATAACGGCAAGAACGACCGCAACACCGCAACCGTAGATAAACGGCGGCCCCCCTTTCCATAGATCTGTTACGCTGTAGTCGTGTAAGCGTATCGTCGCTCGTCGCTCGTCGTTTGCCGTATAGTCGTGATCTTTGCCATCGTTGTTGGCCACCACCAGCCATGCCCCGCCCGTTTGCCGTCCCGCCGCCCGGCGTCTGGGTCCCTGCCGTCACCCTCTTCGACCCGGACACCGACCGCCTCCTTGCCGACGACCAGGCCCGCTACTTTGCCCACCTCGCCGCCACCGGCATCACCGGCCTGGTCGTCTTGGGCTCCAACGCCGAGACCTTTCTGCTCACCCGCGACGAGCGCCGCGCCACGCTGGAGACGGCCCGCGCCGCCGTGGGACCGGACGTTCCCCTGATGGCGGGCGTCAGCGGCCACAGCACGGCGCAGGTGCTCGAGTTTCTCGCGGACGCGCACGCCGCCGGCGCCGACTACGGCCTGCTGCTGCCGCCGGCCTACTTTGGCGCCAAGGCCAGCCCGCCGGCCGTGCTGGCGCGCTTCTTCGACGAGGTGGCCGCCCAGACGCCGCTGCCGCTGGTCCTCTACAACTTCCCGGGGCTGACGGCCGGCGTCGACCTCGACTCGGACGCCATTGCCGACCTGGCCCGCCGCCACCCGGGCGTCGTCGTGGGCGCCAAGCTGACCTGCGGGTCGGTGGCCAAGGTCACGCGGCTGGCGGCCGAGCTGCCGCCGGCGCAGTTTACCATCTACGGCGGCCAGGCCGATTTCCTGGTGGGCGGCCTGGCGTCGGGCAGCGGCGGCTGCATCACGGCCTTTGGCAACGTGTTCCCGAAGACGGTGGTGCGCATCTACGAGCAGTGGACCGGTGTGTCGGCCAAGGCGCCGGTCCAGGGCGCGCCCACTACAACAGCAAAAGACACGCGAACCGCCGAGGCGCGTGAAGCCGACCGCGCGGCCGCCCTCGCCCTCCAGCACAAGGCGGCCCTCGCCGAGCGGCCCTGCAAAAGCGGCATTGCCACCACAAAGTACGCCGCCAGCTACTTCACCGCCCCGCTGGCCGGCATCCACGACGCCGAGGCCAAGCTGCGGCCGCGCCGGCCCTACCTGGAGCCGTCGGACGCGGACAAGGCGCGCTGTCGGGAGCTGATGGCGGACGTGGCCGAGATTGAAAGGTCGTTGTAGGCGGCGGGCGGCGGGGCGTCTGAGGGGTTGTTGGCATTGTCCCCTTCGCTTATTTCCCACCACGGGGCCGAGGTCGACGACAATGTCAAAAAATTCAATCCCTGCATGCAATGGTTGACGAGAGACCGCACTGCAGCTGCCACAGTTTAACGAAGAGATGAAGGATGCCACCGCCAGTACCACGGCCGGAACAAGCGCCAAGCTCCAAAGGCAAAGCCGACGCCCCCACTCCACATCGGCCTTCTTTAAGTCCGGACGCTTTATCCCGCTGGCCCAGCTGGATTATCGCCGACTTCGCGTCCAACAAAGGGGGAACAACGAGAGGAAGAGAAGAGAGTAAAGCAAATATGAAAAGAAGAGGTGAAGAAAACAGGGGGCGAGGAGAACAGAAATGGGCCACTTCAGACGGCATTGGGCCTTTGCATCTCGGGCAGGGCATTTCAGGGCGTGCGGTGGCATGGTATAAGTTTGGCTGCATCTGCACATCTACGGATGTCTTTCTCTTTTATATGTGGCTGGATTTGTTTCGTTTCTATTTCTCTCTACGAGTACAGTTTTGCCCTTTTCATAGTTCAAATTTGGTTTTAATTTCGCGCAGACATCTTGTCATATCTACTGCTTTGAACAGAAGCAACTTCGACCTCTCCCTTCACCTCATACGTCCCTCAACAGCTTTGGTACTGCCAACACCACCACCACCACAATGTCTTGCCCCGACTGCTTCTCCGGCTCCGTCCACGACGGCAAGCCCCGCGGCGAGGTCGTCCAGCTGCACGGCCTCGACGCCTACTCCGTCGGCCCGGCCAAGGGCCGCACCCCGAAGGCCATCATCGTCATCATCCCGGACGCCTTTGGCTGGGAATTTGTCAACAACCGCCTGCTGGCCGACCACTACGCCGACCGCGGCGACTACCACGTCTACCTGCCCGAGTTCATGCTGGGCAAGGCCGCCGCCGCCTCCGTCATCCCCACCATGCGCGCCGCCATCAACGGCAGCTACCTGACCAAGCCCCTCCACATCGCCCGCGCCCTGCCCGCCATGCTGCCCTTTATCCTGACCAACCGCATCGCCAAGTCCCACCCGCGCGTCCGGGCCTTTTTCGAGGCGCTGCGCGTCGCCGAGGGCCCAGACGCCAAGATCGCCGCCGCCGGCTTCTGCTGGGGCGGCAAGCACGTCCTGCTCATGGCGCACAACGCCGCCGTCGACGTTGACGCAAACGGAAACGGAAAGGGAACGCCCGCGCCCCTCCTCAACGTCGGCTTCGTCGGCCACCCCAGCTTCATGGAGGTGCCCGCCGACGTCGCCGACACCATGACGGTGCCTGTGGCCTTTGCCCTGGGCGCGCTCGACGGCGGCCTGCCCCCGGACACGGTCGAGCAGATCCGCCAGATCGTCGAGGCCAAGCCGGCGCCCGCCACCGGCGAAGTGGTCGTCTACCCGGACGCCGGCCACGGCTTCTGCGTGCGCGCCGACACGTCGCTCAACGACGTCGCCAAGCAGGCGGTGGCCGCCGAGGAGCAGTGCATTGCCTGGTTCAACAAGCATCTCGGTTTGTAGGTGGTCTTCACGTTCTGTTTATCGCCAGCTCTTATAATGATTTTGTATACATATTACTCTGCTCTCTTATTTTAACTATGACTGCGTGTGGCCGTCATTTCTTCTACTACCCGTCATGTCGTTTCGCAGTGCAACTCCTGTATGTATGCAATGGGTCCTAATTTTAGGTATAGATATAGAATTTGTCGCTCGTCCGCAACTCTGAAGCGGCTCACTCTGCCTATAAACCTGAATATGTCGGATCTTGTACCATGTCGTAAAATGACACCGGATCGATCACGCGATCGCGCAGGGCCAGATTCGCCATGACGCGCATACACGGTGCGAGGCGGTTGTTTCTGGGCGACAACATCTCCGGCAACACGCGGTGCTCCACACGGAGCGGATACGACGAGAACCTAGCTGCCTTTTCTGCCCACAGGGACTCCAATTCAGGTGTCCACCACGCTGGTTGCTCGTCCCACGCCGTCAGAATCGTGACGACGGGGCCCGATGCCGCCGCCGACCGCAGCGTAGACTCATAACGGAACAGACAGCCGTGATTTCTGTTGCCGTACCATAGCTCCAGGATCTCCAGAGCTGGCATATGCGTGATCATCTCGGCTGCCAATCGAACAACGTGCGACCCGTTTTCCACGGGCTGGTCGGGCGCCAGGGAAATGTCGGTAAGGGCAAGGGTAGCAAGGCGTGGCCAAAAGGGACCGGTGATCCGCGGTGTCTGATCCGTGGCTGTGTCCTTGGCCGCCTGCAACGCCGTCTTGGCCCGTTCGAAAAGAAACGTAGCGTCCAGCACGTACGACATTGCGACGTGCTCCCGGAGCCGTGTCGAGTCAGTAATCTTCGGCACGTCCGTGGTCGCCTTTGGCAGAACCGGCCCGTACGGATGGTGAAAGGTCCTCCACGCAAGATGCACATTGACATCCATGTACACAGACAGGCTGCGGAAGCCGGGCGCCCACCCGCATTCGAGAATGGCTGTACCACCACGGGGCCTATGTGTTAGCGTCGAAATTCATTCAACCAGTTGATTCTCCCGTCCCGCTCGGCCACCACAGCCGCACAGGGATTCCACGTACCTCCGATGCTCTCTGGCTCCCACACCTCCACGTGCGCCCTGCTGAGCCCGCTGGAAGTGCAAGACACAAGCGTGCGGAAGAGCCTCCGGTCGATGCCCCGATAAAAGCGACGACGCATCATGAGCGCGCGGACAATCTTGACGGGTGCAGCGTCCACGCTTCCAGGCCCGGCGTCTTGGGCGCTTGCGGGCTGCTTGGTGTTGCCTGTTGGTCGGGGACGGACGAGCTCCATGGCATGGCCAAGAGGTTCGCCTCCCAGAACGCGGCCGACGGCGGAAGCATCACCGGCGAGGTGCTGTCTCCGGACACCCGCTTCCCACCCATGCGTGTTGTTGGGACAGAACCGTTCGCGGGCCCCGTACCGGTCGTATGCGGTGTATGCCGCGTCCATGTCCTCGGCTGCGTCGTAGGGGTACTCGCGGCAGTGTCGGAAGTTGCGGATCGTATGGTATGGGTCGCTCCACGACGACGAGCTCAGCTCCAAGGTCAGTCCGGCTGGGCCTTGTCCGCCCTGTCCGTCCGGGACAGTGGGCGTCTCGTCCCACGTGGCGAGCACCGCCATCAGCGCCGACAAGGCGACCACGAGCCGCTCGTCGTCCCGCTTCAGGGCCTCTGCACTGGGCAGCACATCGCACTGCGAGCAGTCGTAGTCGTCGAGACGGCCGTGGAAGTGCAGGTGCCGGATGTAGCCCAAGCGTTGCTTCTTGCGCGGGCCCTTGACCAGGGCCGCAAACTGCTCCACCTCATTGTCCTCGAGAAAGAGGCGGCGGAACGTGACCTTCTCAAAGAACAACTGCCAGTCCAGCGCAACGGCGGCAAAAGAAGCGAGACTGGCTGGTTTCTGGCTGTTGTCGAGCTGCAGCCGCCGCGTGCGACGGTCGTCCTCTGCATCTCTGGCCACATAGCCCCAGATGGCGAGCTTGATTTCGGCCGGCAAGCTTTGCCAGGACGCCATGGCGGTGTGTGAAGGGAGATGTTTAATGACAAAGACTACTTGTGAAAAAGGGAATGAGATAAAATGAAGTCATTCCCTGATCCTGTGACTGTTGCCGTCTTGCCCCCTTTAACTGTGTTTTTGTAGTTGAGGAAGGCGCAATGAAGTAATCATCGTACTCCTCGCGGGTAGTCGCTGCCGTCGTCGAGCCAGCTGAAAACGAGGAAGGTGCGGACTGCCTTGCCAAAGAACTGGGTCGGCAAGTACGCCTTGAAAAAGAGCCACTCGTATTGGACAGCTCGTATGGACTACTCTTTAGAATTAGAATCAACAATCAATTGTTTATGTCTTTGTGAAGAAGAAATAAAAAAAAAAAAAGAAACAAAAAAAAAGAAAATAACACGCTGACAAACCAGGATCGTGAAAAGCAGAAGCAAAAAACAGTGATCGAACACGGGATCGAACCGCGGACCTGCGCCGTGTTAAGGCGCCGTCATAACCAACTAGACCATTCGACCGGTGGTTGTTGGCTTAGAACATCCTAGTACAGTCTATATTCTGCAGGTCCAGCCTGTAGATAGGCGACCCACCTCTCCATTGACGTATCGTGTCGCTGCCTTTTCTACCGCCTGCCAAAACGGTAGAACGTGGCGCGTGCTTTTCCGCTCCTTCCCCAGCTGCTAAGAGCTACCAGCAAATCGCCAGAGCTCAATTCTTCGAGTTTTGTCACCACTTTGCTTTCACCACCTCAGACTCCATCACCAACCTACCACTTGCACGTCGCCGTCACCTATTCAAGTGTGCGCCCTTTTGACGATCCGATTAGACAAATCCAATTCGGGATCAGACAATGGCAACGGCTATGACGCGCCGGGCCCTGGCGCCGGCCCTCCGCCGCGGGCCTGCTGCCTTCCAGGTCGTCTCCTCCTCCTCGACTTCGACTTCGATCTCGACCGCACCACGAAGCATCACGACAATAGCGGCGCGTGGCTCTGCGGCACACTCCACATCCGGCTCGAAGACTCCCGCACCACCACAACAGCGCTCGATCAACACCTCGTCGGCGCCCCTGCTGAGCGCCATTGGCGGCTTCGGCGGTGCCTCTTCCGGCATCCCGGCCGCCTACTTCCAGAAGCCGTCGCTGCCGGCCAACACAATCATCCGCTTTGTGCCGCAGCAGACGGCCTGGATTGTCGAGCGCATGGGCAAGTTCCACCGCATCCTGCAGCCCGGCCTGGCCGTGCTGATCCCGTTCCTCGACCGCATTGCCTACGTCAAGTCGCTCAAGGAAGTGGCCCTCGAGATTCCGAGCCAGAGCGCCATCACCGCCGACAACGTCACGCTGGAGCTCGACGGTGTGCTCTACACGCGCGTCTTTGACGCATACAAGGCCAGGTACGCCTTCCCCATCCCCGTTCTCCCTCCCCCCTTCCCCCTTCCACCCTTCCCTTATTACTCTTGCCCTCGTCCTCACCCTCGCTAACCAACCAGCTATGGCGTCGAGGATGCCGAGTATGCCATCTCGCAGCTCGCCCAGACGACCATGCGCAGCGAGATCGGCCAGCTCAGCCTCGACCACGTCCTCAAGGAGCGCGCCGCCCTCAACACCAACATCACCGCCGCCATCAACGAGGCCGCCCAGGCCTGGGGCGTCACCTGCCTGCGCTACGAGATCCGCGACATCCACGCCCCCGCCCCCGTCGTCGAGGCCATGCACCGCCAGGTCACCGCCGAGCGCTCCAAGCGCGCCGAGATCCTCGAGTCCGAGGGCCAGCGCCAGAGCGCCATCAACATCGCCGAGGGCAAGAAGCAGAGCGTCATCCTCGCCTCCGAGGCCCTGCGCGCCGAGAACATCAACCGCGCCTCCGGCGAGGCCGAGGCCATCCTGCTCAAGGCCACCGCCACCGCCCAGGGCATCGCGTCTGTGGCTGCCCAGATCGCCCAGGGCCGCGACGCCGCCCACAGCGCCGTCTCCCTGTCCGTCGCCGAAAAGTACGTCGACGCCTTTGGCAAGCTCGCCAAGGAGGGCACCGCCGTCGTCGTGCCGGGCAACGTCGGCGACATGGCCGGCCTCATTGCCACGGCGCTCGGCGTCTACGGCAAGGTCGGCCAGACCACGGCGCAGCAGCAGCACCAACACTCGCGCGCCACCGCCCAACAGGTGCTAGAGAAGGGCGGTGTGCTCGACGGCGAGGCCGGGGCGAACCGCGACGCCGAGGACGCGGCCGAGCTCGAGGGCCTCGATCCGGCCGCGCGCAGCAAGTTTGTGCGCGACCGCATTGTCGAGGACTTTGACCGGCACACGGCGCACCGGTAAAGAGTGAAGAGTGAAGAGCCGGGGACGGGGCAGACAGGACTGTTGTCGCGCCTTGTATCGATAAGCAGCACGTCGGCGTCGCAGTGGTTTGGCTTGGGCTTCCCGAGTCTGTATCAAATTGTGTACCATACATAAGTGTTTGAGGGACGGGTTGTGTGGCGGTGGATGTGTATTGCATGGCGTTTCGTTTCATCTCTTCTTCACATGTATTGCGGATGGAATGACAAAACCAGGGACATACAAAATACAAAATACAAAATCATACCAAAATACAATACACCTATTTTTAGCTGTATCTAGAACGCCGTGCACAACCATTATGCACGTCCATAGACGCGCTTATGAACCGACAAAGACCCGTCATCCAATCCGAAGTAGCTGCTCTGACGGGCAGACAATATAAGACACGAAAAATAAGAAGTAACGAAAGTCACAGAGAAAGTACGCCCCCCCTGGACATCACACACCCAGCTCCGTCCCAACCGCTTCGAGGGCCTCGCCCACCAGGGCAAGCGTCTTGTCGTCGCCGGCCGTGCCCGCCACCTGCGATGCCTTGACGAGCAGGGGGTAGAGCCGCAGCAGGTGCTTGCGCGCCTCGCTGTCGACGCCGTCGAGGGCCGGCAGGGCACCCGGCTCCGACTGGAGGTCCACCAGGCACCGCAGGATCCGGCTCAGCTCACGCCGCTGCGACAGCGGCTGCGGCATGTGGCCCCGCAGCGGCTGGTCGGCCACGTACGCGCGGAGGGTCAGCGCACAGCGCAGGATGAGGAACGGCGCGGCCGTCTGGGCGAGGCGGATGTGCAGGGCGTGCTCGCTGTGGTCGGCAGCCGATCCCGGCGGCGGGGGGCCGACCGTCATCGGCGGGGGCAGACGCGGCGTTGGTGGCAGCACGACAATCGACGGCTTGCTGTCGTGCGCGTCGTCGTGCGCCGCCACCAGCGCGAACAGTTCATCAAGACAGGCCAGGCTCATGCTGGCCCGCTTGGTGGGCGCGGGATCAATGGTGCGACCCCGGCCGGGTTTGTACAGACGGCCGAGGTCGGTGGCACTGCCCGCGTCACCGTTGGCTTGCTTGTGGCTGTCGCCCCGGTAGATCAGGTCTGCATCCGCCGGCGCCGGCGGGTGGACGATGGAGACGCGGAAGAGACCCTCGACATAGGCTTTGCGCGTCCTTTCGGCCACTGCGCCCGAGCCCAGCGACGGAATGATGAGCTCGCGGAGGCGGTGGAACGCACCAATGTCAAACTCTTGATCGTCGGCAATGACGCGCTCGTCGGAAGGCGCTTGCTCGTGCTGCAGGTCCGCACCAATGATGCCGTTCGCGATCACGGCAATGGTATCCCAGGCCTCTTGGAAGGCGGCGCGCGGCACCGACTTCTCCTTGAGATGCGGGAGCGTCGTCTCCAGGATGGCGAGGGCGGCGTTGACGGCAGCCTTCCACGGCTGCAGGCTCTTGGTGGTGATGGGGAACTGGTACTTGAGCGTGATGGGCTTGGCGAGGGCCGCGAGGGCCGTGGCAAAGGCGCCGCTGGCGTAGATTTCCTGGCCGTCGGCGTGTTGCGTAACGAGGCGGTCCAGGATCGCCATGCTGTCCTTGGACATGGCCACAAAGGTGCGCTTCCGCTGCGGCGTGGCGTCGTCGGCCACGTCAAAGGCCATGGACACAAACTTGGCCAGCTGGATGATCACGGCCGCCGCGGCGCCCGGCATGTCGGTCCGTACGACCTTGAACACTTGGAGCACCTGCGCCTGCAGGGCGGTCATGTACTCGACATCGTTGGCATAGCCACCCGGGCTGGCACCGCGAACGGCGTCGTGGAGGAGGGCCATGGCCTGCTCGGTCTTGTCGAGGTCCATCTCAGCACGCATGAGGCGCTCAATTTCGAGGAAGGCGTTGACCCACGACACGAGGCACTTTTGGTTGTCGTCGGCTCGTGTGCTAGCGCGGTCTCGCTCCTTGTCGTTGCTGTTCTTGCTGGCAGACAGCGCGTCCGGCGGTGCTGGGATACCGCGAGACCAGAGTTGCCAGGCCAGGTCAACAGCTTTCTTGTCAAATGACCAGCGCGTGCGACCGTCGCTCTTGGCGAGAATGCCGGCGAGGCTGCCGAAGACGGCCGTGCTGACGTCGAGCGCCTTGAAGTCGAGCAGGGCGGCAAAGTGCCGGAGCAGGTCGTCCCAGAGCGACGAGAAGACGGCGTGGGCGGCCAGCACGTCCAGATAGTTGGCCAGCAGCTCCGACACGCCGTTGACAATGACGACGGCCGTCTCGTTCCACTCGACAGGCGTGGACGCGTGCGCGGCCTTTTCCGAAGCGGACCGCAGGCGTCCTTCGGTGGACGACAGGAGCCGGAAAATGACGGAACGGATACACACGGCCCACGCCTCGGCGGTGAGGTTGTTGCCATAGGCATGTATGATGCGGAGAAGCGTCTGAACGGCACCTGATACAGTTAGCATACAAACGCATAACGTGGGAGAGGTGACGGCGACGTACTGTTTCTCAATTCCAGCCGCTGGTCCGTAGTCACGGCCGTCAGGCGCAGCAGCAAGAGCATCCAAAGGGCGGCGCCCGAGCCGGGGTGGCCCGTGTCGTTGGCGAGCTTGACCAGGGCCGCGTCGCTGGAGCCGCCCTCCATGGCTGCGGCAATCGACATGGAGCTGCTGCGGCCGTGCAGAAAGTCCGAGATGGCCCAATAGAACGTCACGGTGGTGAGGGCCACGTTGAGGTCGTCGCCTTGGGAGCAGAACTTGTAGAGGGTGTTGACGAGGTTCAGGTAGCAGGTGTTGGGCAGCGACGACAGGAAATCGGAGCAGATGAGCTGCAGCGAGGCGAAGGACGGCTTGATGAGGCGGACGGAGCGCGTTGTCAAGATGCCGTCCAGCTCGCCCTCGACCGGCACGCCCGAAGTCGACGAAGCCGACGGCCGAGCTTCCATAAACAGACTGTCGATGACTTCAAAAACGACGTTCCACCCGCTGATCAGGGCCTCGCCGCTGTCTTCGAGCAGGCCCTTGAGGCCCTCCAGGATGACCTTGTGGATGTCAATGTCCGTAGCCGCCGTGGTGATGGAGCCGGTGCGGTCGGGGCTCTGCAGCGGCAGCAGCGCGTCGCGCAGAGCCTCGAGCAGGCGCAGCTGCATCCGGCTGCGGGTGGCTTCCGTTTCGGCGGCGATGGCGTTGGCCGCCTCCAGGACAAAGCGAACCAGCGTCTCCGCGGCTCGCATGCGCACCGTGGCCGTGGTCAAGGCCGAGCCAAGCGTCGCCGACAGCTCGCCGGTGAGTGGGATCCAGCCGGAGACGTCGGGGGCGTTGAACAGCAGCCGCTCAAGGTTGATGGACGCAATGTCGCCGAGCTTGGCCAGGACGAATTGGTCCTCTTGGGAATGGCTGGACGCGGGCGCCGTCGTGACGCTCATGACGCGCTTGTGCTTGACGGCTGGCGTCTTGAGGGACGGAGACGCAGTAGCTCCCGCTGCCGCCCCAGTCCCGCTGGCTTTGCGCGATGTCGACTGCGGCGGCGAGGAGGCGGCTTGAGCGGCCTGGCCATCCTCCGCAAATTCAGACGCAGCAGCCGCTGGTGACTCCGGCCGCTTCTCGAGCAAGCTGCAGATGGCGACGACAAACTCGACAAACGCCGCGTTCGGAAAGTCCACGGTGCTCTCAAAGAGGCGGGAGGCAGCGGTCTCGACAGCCTTAATCTCGCTGCCAAAGTTGGACAGAAGCAGAGTGGCCTCGGCCTCGGCCTGCGGGTCGGCGGCGCGGACCACGGCCAGAATGCGACCGGCCGCCTTGCCGGACGTGAACAGGACAAAGTCGGCCTGCTGCAGGGTCTCGAGCACAATCTGCCAGGACGACTCGAGGGTCGGGCCGAGGGCGATGCCGAGGTTCAACAGCGCACGCAGACAGAGCAGATTGCGCGTGTTGATGCTGGCCGTCGATCCGTCCGCCGAGGATTGCCGTGGCTTCTCGGCCGTCGAGGACTGGCTGACCAGGCTGTCGACGCTCAGCAGACCGCGGGCATTGCCAAAGAGCGTGTTGGGTGTGTCGGCGCCCGCCGAGGTGGGCGTCATCGGCCGGGAGCCAGCGCTGTGGCAGGCGCTCAGAACGTTGGGCGGCACGGCGGCCTTGCCCAGCGTGGTCAAAAAGGCATCGCGCGGCGTGTTGAGTTGCAGCAAGCCGGCAACGTGTGTGAAGCGCTGAAAGGCACGCACGAGGCTGTGGTAGTACTCGGAGTCGAGGGCCGAGTACAAAAAGGTGGAGCAGGTGGCCAGAATGGCCGGCCAGCAGCGGTCGATCATGTCGGCATAGGCCTTGACCTCGGCATACAAGGGATGGTCTTTGAGAAGGAGCGGGTTCTTGGGCCCAGGGTTCTTGCGGGCCGATGCCGACCGTTCTAGGCCAGGCGCCGATGCAGCGCCAGCCTGGTCTACGGGAGCGGGCGAGTTGGCGCGGCCGTCTTGCTTGAGCGCCCGCTTCTGGCTGCGGTTTTCCCGGGGCACCGTCAGGGGCAAGATAAACTTGGCCAGACCGTCGGACAGAGACGTGATGCAGGCGAGGATGAGGCTGTAGATGTACGACTCGGGAATGGTGAGCGGCTCCGCCTTGTCCAGCTGGTCGATGCAGGGCGTGCGGATGACGCTCCACTGGGAGCTGATGCCGGTGCTGGCCGACTCGGTCATGGTGTTGGACGTGACAATGCCAGACATGCCGCTCGCCTCGATGACGGCCTGTTCCGCCGACCCGGCGCCGTTGTTCGAGTAGCCGGCCACGGGAATGGTCGACTGGTGGCCGAGACCGATGACGCTCGGCTTCTCGGTCGACACGCGGACGAACGTGGCGAGCAGTTCCTGCAGAATGTCCTTTTCGCCCTCCTTGGCATCGTACAGAATGTAGAGCTGCCTGACCAGTGCCGCATCAGAAAAGATGCCCTTGAAGGCCTCGAGGCAAAGCACGCGCTTCCAGGGCAGGGCGTCGTGGTCCAGCACGTGGCAGAGGGCCGCCAGGGCCTCGCCGCTCTCGTCGGCCAGCAGCGCCATGTGGCGCCGCAGGAGCGTGTACAGAACGCGCACCAGACGGACCGCCGTCGGAAAGTTGGGTTTGCTGACGATCCCGCGCGTCAGGAAAGGCATCAGGCGTGTCCGCAGCACGTGCGTTTGTTCGGGGTGGGACGCGAAGATAGCCGGGTGGTTGGTGAGGACGGACTCGATCAGTTCCAGGCCAAACGTCGTCGACAGGCTCGAGAAGCGCAGGTGCTCGGGGCGCCCGGCCTCGGTCAAGAGACAAATGTCGTTGAAGACATGGTAGGCGTCGAGTGCGGCCTGGTGCAGTGCCACTGTGCCATTTTGCACGGGCGCCTCGCCGACGGACGGTGTCTGCAGACGGGCCTTGTCCTCGGCAGCGACCTTGTCGAAGACGGCAATGAGCAGCTGCTGGAGCGTGGCCGACGCGGTGTTGTTGACGACGACGTTTTTGCTCGCGTGGAGCACGAAGCAGATGTTGAGAGATGTGATGAGGAGGTCGCCCGCGATGTCGCCGGCGTAGTTTTGCAGGAGCGACGGCAGGGACTGCAGGATGCGCAGCTGCACGTCCAGGCCGCCAGACGACGCTTCTCGCAGCGCCTGCAGGACCTGGTCGAGCCGTGATCGTGGCACGCCTTTGGCGGCGATGAGGCGCTGCAGACACACAATCGCGATGCTGGTGAACTTGACGCTGCGCGTGCCGCACGCGATGATGAAGGGGTTCACGAAGTTGGCATGCTGGGCGAGTTCTGCGTGGGAAAGCATTGTTAGTTCTGCTGTGGAACTGCTGTTGTCGACGTTGTCGCCGTCGATTCGTACCTGTACCTATGTTCGCCTCGGAGCTGTCGCCGAGGTTCTTGAGCTCTTCCAGAGACTTTTCCGAGGCCTACACCAATGGAGACACAACATCAGTCTCTGCATGTCCCTGAACCATCATCACATCCGCGTAACCAACCTGTCTCAAGTCGTTGTGCTTTCGTTTGCTCTCTTGGATCAGATTGCCGAGCTCCGCCGTCAGCACCTGTGCGGTCATCTTTGTCTTGCGGCTTCAGCAGAGGCTTTCGACATAGTGGGACGCTGCGGCGCTGTAGAACGGATGCAGCGGTGCGGGTCGGAATGGGTGTCGTCGGTAGACAATGTGTGTCGATTTGGTATCCTGGTTTTGTGAGCTTCTTGAAGCTTGAGCCGGATGCGATATTAGGGAGAGCTCCTGGCCCGCACCTGCCGTTCTATTAAACGGGATACGTAGTCGGAAGGAGGTGACCCACTCAGGTAGGCCGCATTACGGCAGAATGGCACACCGCCTTTCCGTATGAGGAAACTACAGCAGGCGACCCTGACGCCCACCCCCCACAGCCCACTGCCATTGCGTAGTGCGCACAAGAACCCCACTACTAACTTCGCCCCGGGCAGGAATGGCCATGGGCGTTTGGCCTCGCGCACTCTCACTATCGTGACTTTTTATCGCCTGCACCACTACCGTCAACGGCGACCAGCGACTTTCCCTCTCACAACCCCCGCATCGACTACCTCACTCGCCCGATAGCCTGCTCCATCCAGTCGATTCACAACATGGCGACCGCACAGGTTCCGCGCAACTTCAAGCTCCTCGACGAGCTGGAAAAGGGCGAGAAGGGCCTTCACGGCGGTGAGTGGCTGTTCCGGTAGAGTCTCTGCTGACAGCCGACTGGCGAGGGGACAGGAGACGCTGACAGCACAGGTGTTTGCTCGTACGGCCTGGAGGATCCCGAGGACATTCTCATGACCAACTGGAGAGGCACCATCTGGGGCCCACCGCACGTGAGTTTCAGCCGACCGCGACAGGCGGCGCAGACAGCCATCGAGGGCAGACCGAGACTGGGCCGTGGCCATGCTGTCCCGTCTCCTACGTGCACGGACTGACCGTCTAGGGCAACCACGCAAACCGAATCTACGAGCTCAAGATGCAGTGCGGCGAGCACTACCCGCAGAAGCCGCCGGTGATCCACTTTGTGACCAAGATCAACCTGCCGGGCGTGGACGGCGTCAACGGCCTGGTGGACAAGAACGCGTTTGACATTCTGCGCGACTGGGAGTCGAGTCCCAAGGAGCTGCTCAGCCTGGAGGCGGCCATGATGGCGATACGGAAGTATGTTTTGTCGAGGTTGACCGCGGAGGACAGACACGCGTGGAACACAGCTAGAGACACCTGCTAACCCTGCCTCTCTTTCGCAGATGCATGGAGAAGAACAATAAGCTGGCACAGCCCGAGGAGAACGTCCGCTACGACATCTACAAGGACTTGATCTAGGACGCGTCATTGTCGCGGTTCACGTACCCGCGGGGCGTCAATACGCCGCCCGGAACATGTACAACTGGAAGGATGGAGAGACAGCAACTGGAGGGTAGACGAAAGACGGTGCAGCAATCGCTGGCATGTCTTTTCGGCTTGAAGATCGAGTCTCTTATCAGCTGTTGCTCGAGTTCCACTGGAGCCGGGTTTGGGTATTGGGTTCCTGCAGGTCATTTCTTTCTTTTTTTCTTTCTCGCTGTTATATTTCTTTTTCAGTTATTATTAGCATGTGAATTTCCTTTCGTTTAGAAGTCAAGCCGCCACCGTCGCATGTTATGTGCCAAAGTTGTGCTTGTGGTCGCCCGGTATTAGACGAGGCTGCAGAATTGGCACGTGACCTTCATTGGAGAAGCTCCGATCATGCTCTTCCTGGCGATTTTCGTGTTTTCACGTCCCGTCGCAAAACTCATTTCCACGCGCCTGGACCTCCACCAATTTCGCCTCGCTCTCGTTCCTGCGCGCCTCCGTCATATCCGGGACGTCCTTCTGCTGCCGCCAGATGAATGCCGAGTTTCTTTATTCCGGCCCGCAGCTCGCGGCATCGCACAGCATGTACGTGCGGTTAACCCTGTGACGTTCTGATTCCAGGTCTTCATTTGACCTCCAGGTACTGACACACCCCCAGGCTTTGCCCTTTATAAGGCCCTCGTCAAGAGGGCGCGTCTTGTCCCACTACCTGACCATGTCGCCTATCGCACACCCGACAAACCGTACGTGCACCCGATTCACCGCTTTGTCCGGCACTCGTTCCAGCAGAACCGCGCCGACACCAGCCCGCGGCTCGTTTTCGTGGCCCTGAACGCGGGCTACAAGTTCATCGAGCTCCTGGACGCCGCGCGGACACCCGAGTCGCCTGCACACAAGTCCATTGTCGCGTACCTCGAGCGGCGCGCCCCGCCCACACGGCCCCCCAAAGCGCTGCGTGGCAAGCTCGAGCGGCTCGAAAAGGAGCGTGCCAAAAAGGCAAGAAAGGCGGCCCGCGCGGCCGGCGTCGACCCAACGGGCGGCACGGACGAGTTTGGGCGCCCCCGCCACCCGCCCGTCCTTGTCCGCCGCCTCCTCCCAGGCACCGAAAACGTCTCGCCCGACGGCATTCAGACGCAGCTCTACGACTACGTGCCGGGCGCGCCCGCGCGGCCGCTGTCCGACATCCCCGGTGGTGTCCGGCCCGTCCCCAAGTTTGTCACAGACGCCACCGGCATCCCCTTCCTCCGCTTCGGCAAGCCGCAGCCGCCCATCCTGTCGCGCGCCATCCGCCTCAAGGGCAAGAAGCGGCGGCGGCGCGCCCAGATTGCCAGCACACTGACCCGCGACGAGTTGCCCTTTGCCGGGCAGGAAGACACGTGGGAGGCGAACCTGGTCCGCGCGACGATGGAGGAGGCGGCCGCCCGCCACGCCGCGGGCGCGCCGACATCCGAGGCGGCGGCCACCTTTCTCCGAGAGGTGGCCGAGGAGCCGACGTACCGCAGCTCCATTGCCGTGTCCATTGCCTACCTCAACGCGCAGCTCAACATGGAGACGGCGGACATGCTGGCTCGGGCCCGCGGACTCCTGGGGATTCAGGACCGCGAGCGGGCACTGGCGGAGAAGGAGGAAAAAGAGCGGCAGTTGGAGACGCAAGCAGGTCAGGTGGCTGAGTAAAGTCCAGACTGTGGGTGGTACATACGGAGAACGGGTGGAGTGGATTATTTCGGGCGTTTTGGATACCAATGCGGCATCGTCTCTTCTCTGTCTTTCAACATACCAATGAAAGTGTCGTTCATCATCAGTGAGCTCTGTCTTTTTGATGGAAATTATTGTCATACCGCGTGCTAATATGTAGGCAGTTTATTCGCGCTTACTGTCATGAATATTTGTCTCTGTTTTGAACGTGTATTTCGTAACTTGGAGTATCATTTACGATGGAGATCGAATATGTACATGAGATTCTCAAGATTCGCGTTTACTTGCGCACGTGAGTGTTTTAACATTTGCATTTACAGCAGTGACAGGACGGGGAAGGCAAGAGCGACTGTCAGCTCCTACTCAAAACCGAAAGGCAAAATTAAAGTACTTACATCGCCATTACCCTGCGAATCCTCTCACCACATATTGACTTCGACCTCTTTGGTATCCTACACCGCAGGCATCATGTCGTCGAGTCAACCTCCGAAGCAAATCAAGCGCCTCCTCGAAAAGCTAGACATGTCTAATGGGCATACCCAAAAAATGGCCAACGTCGTCTGGCCAGCCCATTTCAGCTCACTCATCGACACAGGAGCCTACAGCGACTTCACGATCCGGTGCGAAGGCCGCGACTTCAAGGTCCACAAAGCCATTATCTGCCCCCAGTCACCCGTCTTGGCTGCTGCAATCGATGGAAGCTTCAAGGTAGACAAGGGTTCGGTTGTCGGGTGGCTGATTACTGTGTACATGCTAAGAAGTGTCACCTTCACAGGAAAGCCAATCGAACGTTGTCGAGATCGGTGCCTTTAGTTTGGATGTCTCCTGGGCCATGATTGAGTTCATGTACGGCAAGAAGATTGGCATCCTTGACAAAGAGGGCTCATCCGAGCAGCAAACGTCCAACGAGACGGATGCGAAATACGCCTCGCCTGCCAAGAGTCCACAGCCAAATCTCCTGGATCTGATCCGGCTGAGCGCCATAGCCGACTACTACGACGTGGCCGCCTTGCGTGCGCATGTCAACTTGGAGATTCGTGCCGTCCTCAGCTACGCATGGGCACCGACGGACTTCATCGCGGCAGCCAAGGCGGCCCACGCCCGGACGGGCGATGCCGAGCTGCACAAACTGTTTGCCGAGTTCGCCGCGAGGAACATGGAGAGCCTCTGGAAACATTTTGACGGATTTGTGGAGCTTTTGCAACTTCCGGGATTCTCTGCAGAGTTCAAAAAACAGAATGGCAACTTGTTCCAACCAACGGCAACAGAACTGCAGTTGCTGCGGACCTTTGCAGCTGACATGGTATCAGCAGTTAATAATAGGCTCTGTCTTTGTAATACGCTCAAGCGTTATGCCGCTGTCAGCGGTGAAATGACTAATATTGTTCGAAAATTTCGGGCAAATAAGTCCAGACGAATGTGCTGAAGCGCTTCTCTTTCCGCGAATGCATGTACTGGGAGATGATCCTGAGCTCCATGAATGCTCCAAGGAATGGCAGTGAAGCTGGCTAGTCGGATATTTACCACGGGTGGATGTACTTTACTCGTGTATCGTTGATTTAAGCAAGGCTACCTAATATATTCGGTAGCTTTCTGTCTCAATCTCTTTTCACAATGGTTGTGGTCACACGTAGTTCTCTCGTGTTGCTCATATATTGTCTCCAAAAAGTTTCGCCTGAATTAATCCACTTGTGATCTGCGACATTCAACGGCCATCCGCGAACTAGTCTGGCAAACGAAACAAAGTGTAAAAACACGTCGAGTGGGGTCGCCTTCGCATGAGAAAGATACTGACAGGGGGCCTCCTTTTGAGCTGTACATTGTGCACTTTATTTTTATTTATCTTTACGGTCGTGTCTGTTTATTTTCCCTAGCATCGTTTGGCAGTATCGCCTTAGGGCTGTAATAGTACCGAATAGTGCTTCAATAGCGTTACAATAGCTCTGTCGAGCTTGACCAGTCAAAGTAAGATACTGTACAGGACAACGTCATGAACCGGGTTCGCGGCCCAAATGCGCTGGCTTTGTTTTGCAACACAGACAGAGAACAAAACAGGAACATTAATAATTCGCTTTCTTATTCGTACAAGGTCCCGAGACTGGAAGGCGATGCACAAGACACAAAGTAATATCTTCTCCTATTGCCGTAGCATCTCGAGCTCAACGCCAAATAGGTAAATTAATTCTCACTTGGAGTAAATCACGACTGTGACAAGAAAGTATTCAAAAGAGTAAAAGAAGTAGAAACCGGCGTTTTTGACCAACGTATTACAGGATGGAAACGGACAGGACATTCGCAAGGACGTCGATGAAGCCCAAAGCCGGGATTGTTGCGAGACCAGCGGACCTGTCAACTGGCAGCGGCAGACGCCTACGAGTAACCACACAGGGCAACGTTGGCTAGCTTAATGTTTCCGTCGCCACCCGGACCACCCCCAGCCCCGTTGATGGAAAAGGCAATCGTCGTTTGCGGACCCGTTGCCGTAATCTGCACGGCCGGCCAGTTGATCCACGTATTGCCGGGCTCCGCATTGAGATGGATTGTCTGGACGACCACGCCGTTCTGGAGGATGGTGAAGGTCGGGTCCTTATTGGGCATGGGGGCATGATGTAGAAGGTAAAGGTGAGTTCGTAGACGGTGCCCGGGACCGTCGCCAGGATCTGTGAGATGGACGTCGACGAGGGGCCGGACTGGAGGTGGGCGCAGCTGACGCCTTGGCTGTAGCAGTTGGGGTTCACCATGGCAGCAGCCGGGCCCATGCCGGTGACGCTCCAGGAGGGTGTGAGCATCGGTTTGGAGAAATCGCCGTCGACGATGAAGTTGCCCTTGCAGGTGGCGCTCGCACTGGCAGACGGCGACGAAACCGACGACGAGACCGACGACGAGACCACCGACGACGAAGCAGACGAAGAAACTGGCGACGACGAGGCGGACGAAGAGACTGACGACGAAACGGAAGAAGAGACCTGCGACGACGACGCCGAAGAAGAAACCTGCGACGACGACGCGGAAGATGAGACCTGCGATGACGACGCGGAAGATGAGACCTGCGAAGACGAAGCAGACGATGAGACCTGTGAAGACGAAGCGGAAGATGAGACCTGCGATGACGAAGCAGACGAGGAGACCTGCGATGACGAAGCAGACGACGAGACCGAAGACGAAGCAGACGAAGAGATTGACGACGAAGCGGAAGAAGAAACCTGCGACGACGAAGCAGAAGAAGAGACTGGCGACGACGAAGCAGACGAGACTGACGGCGAAACGGAAGACGAGGCCAGCGATGGCGAAACCGAAGAAACCGACGAAACGGAAGACGAGACTGGCGACGACGAAACCGACGGAGACACCGGCGATGACGAAACCGAGGAAACAGACGACAGAGACGACGAGACCGGCGACGAGGACACAGACGACACCGACGAAACGGAGGGAGAGACCCGCGGCTTACATCTGGAGCCCATGCCGGCGCTGACCCAGGTCAGGCCGACGGCGAGAAGGAAGGAGGCCTTCATGTCGGCTTGGATGGTGCTGTGTTGTGTCGAGATGCCTTGGAGTTGGTAGCGATTGTCACTCTTGATGGGCGAATATCATGGGTCTGTACTTCGTGGAATAAATACCGAGTACGGGCAATTCTACAAACATATGGCAAAGGGGCCCGGTGCAGTCTTTTAAGCCTGGGTAGTCTTATCGCAATATCAATATCACCTTCAAAAACACGACGCTTATGGAAACAACACAATTAAAAAATAATGAAAATAAATAGAAGAAAAGAAAACAATGTGGCGTCCTATTCGACTACGCTAAGACGCATTATCGGGACTCCTGTGTAGTTGTTGTCCACCCCTTTTTGTATCAGCCGCTTGGAGCTATTGGCGAGCTAGGTGCTTGGCGAGCCAAGTACGGTATTATTGGAACCATATCCAACGAGAGCCCTTACCCCAACCGCGGTGGATGCCAGTGGGCCCAATTGACTTATGGCGCTGGAGAACGGCAGCTCGTATATAGAGTGCAATATTTCGTACAAGACGAAAGCGTCGTCCCAAAATGGGTGTGTGGGCGTCTGGCGACGGGTCCTTCACAACGGCACCAACAGAACGAGCGGAAAGAATAGAAAGAATAGAAAGAATAGAAAGAATGACGATGACGTTAAGTGCTGCTCATTTGGGCCGGTGGGGATGCCAGACGAGGAATGCGAGAGCAGTCCCATCCAGACCATCCAGGGTTTGATGCCCAGACGGCGGACGTCGGGCCTGAGTCGTGTATTAGGGCTGAACGGGCGCCAAGGCCCAAGGCGACCCAACGTACCAAATGCCCCTACGCAAAGCGCACATTTTCGACTGGACGACGCCTCGCTGTCTTGGGGCGGCCCATCATAGTATGCGGCCAATGTTGACGACCTGGGCGCCAAGTTCGTGGCGCTGTCCAAAGCAGCACAGCCAATATAAAGAGTCTTCGTTTACACGTCGATGCACCGGTGGCTGTTGTTGCTTCAGACGGCCCCCTTGCTGAAAACTAACGGTATTTACATGCCTTGATGGATATGCTGCTGAGTCTCCGTACACATAAATCGATAGTCTATTCGTATGTGACAGACCGCTTTGGGCGAGGCGGAAGAGCCAAATTTGATACGACCAAGGCAAGGCACGATGATGTTCCGCCGAATAACTAGTGTTGACCATCCTTCGACACATAGACAGCCATGGCTGGCCTAGGAGTCGGATTTGGCATATTTGTCTTGCTGCGTCGTATGTGCTCGGTGTGGCTGCTTCTCGTTCCTTAATAGAGGCCCAAACATGCCCAGAATATGTATTTCGGTGATGTTGCATCGGAGCACAGACGTCATTGGTCGTCGAACCAAAATAGGCAAAAAACCGGGTGGGGCATTGACAAACGCAACCCATGCAGGCTTGAATAGGACATATGTTGCACCTGGGGACGCATACAGCAGGCATGCAATACCAGACAGGACGAGCACATCACAATCGTCAACGTGTGCGTTCGTACCGCATATATTGCTGACGGAGGCCGTTCGTATATGCAGTCCTGTTACGTCCCCTTGACCCAATTGGCGCTGTCCTCTTTGGTACGCGCGTTCATCCTGTCCGTCGGCGCTTCAGCTTCCTCTTTGATGGGCAGCCATTTGTGCCGAAGAGTCGACAGTCGATAGTGACATGCCGTGTCACCGCCTTTTTACACACGTTGTCGGTGCATGCGTGGCGATGTCGGCTACTATAGTAATCCGGTCACGTGACTGGAAATGGTAGGTGTGTTGGACCCACTGGCTGTCTGCCGTCACGTGTACGTCACGTGATGGGTTCCATATAATGGATCTGCCCCTAAGAGGCCTCACTTAGCCATTCCTGTAGAATGCATGCACATTATCCCACAGGTTATAATCCCTATTTGCGCCTTATTTTCCGCGTTTATCAAGTTACTGTGTGCATCCTTGCATTCGTCGCTCTTTTGTAAGTAAAACGATACATTTCATATCCACTAATGCTAAGTTTTACGAGTGCGTGGCCGATTCGCGTACTTCCGGTAAATTCACCCCTTTTCTAGCTATAAAAACATTATAACTTCTTAATTAATCCTTTATTAATTACCTTAATTCTAAGCTATAGATTCCTTATCGCTATATACGTACACCTAGATAGCCTACGTAGTTCCTAAGCTAACTAGAACTAACTATAAACACTAGTATATACTACTTAAGTCCACCTATATTAATTATAGTACCGTTAAATTTCTAAAAGGCTCTATAGTATTTAAAGCTAGAAAAGACGATAAGACTAAAAAAGAGTATAAAGATACTAATAATATCTATAAGTAAAGACGTATAAAGGTTTATAGAGCTATTATAGCTACTATTAACGACGTACTCTCTTGGATCACCTATTATAGTTATATTAATAAGGACGTTAAGCTATATACTATACTTTAGAGTATTAAGAAGGCTTTAATGACGATAAACGCTAAGATAATAGAAAACGCTATAATAGCTTTTATAATAATATAACTAAATTAATATAACACTCTTACTACTTTTCTTAATGCCTTTTAAACGGTTATAAAGGTCCTCTATAGTATAAAGTTTTAGCTTATAGAAGCTATAAAAACCGTCGTCTTACTCTATAAATTTAAGCCTATTAACCTTATATTTATTAATAACTTATATATAAAATTCAACGATAATAACCTCACTTTCCTTAACACCGTTTAAGCGTATACCACGTACTTCAAGAAAGCACTCTAATTTACTCCTCCTAAGGCCCTTATAATAGCCTCCCTTAACGGTCCCTTAAATACACCCTCTCCTCTATCTAACATACGTACACGCTATATAGATAAAGTATACTAGCGCTATAAGAAGAAGTATAGAAATAACCTATAATAGGTGCTATATACGTACTATAAGAGATATTACCTTAGAGGCGAAGAAAAGTGCTTTATAAAGCACCTAGAGCTAAAAACTTAGTGAAAACCCAAATAATATAACGGTAACGGTAGAGATAATAACTCACTAAGTAGCTTAACCACTATTATAAGAGGTAGTATATAGATCATAAACCTTCCAAATAACATTAATAATCTATTAATTACTATAGCCTTTATTACTCCTATTAACACTATTTAAGCTATTATACTAGATATCGTACTACTTAATTTAGGATTATTATATTATAGGTTTAATAATACTAAATGGTTCCTTTCGCTAAAGCCACTAGTATTACTAATAACATCAAAGAATATAAATAGCGGTCTCTCTATATAACACCTAAACGGCGTCGTAATAATTACAACGAAAGGATTTAATAGAGGTATAATCTTATTAACTATAAGTGACGCTATCTACTCACTAAACGCTTCTATCAACTTACTATTAGTAGGCGCTATAAGCCGAAAGGGCTACCACCTTAACCTCTACAAGAAAGTCGTCCAAACAAGTATAGGCGACGTATAGTTCCCTTTCGAGTTATACCGCGATATTCTTATACTGCCAGCTACGTTACCGGGCAGCTCTAACGGTTAGGAGAGCCTTACTATAGCGTTAGTTGACTATAAAGTTATATATTACCGCCTTCTCTATACCCTATTATACATGGTTAAGCAAGTGGTAGTAAACGCTAGTATATACGTTACTAGGGCAGAAGTATATTGCCTAAAGTGCTATATTACTAAATTAATAAACGTTATAAGTAGGAGGCTTAAGGACCCTGTTATAGCTCCGGGGTAGCTGGTATGTATTAATCTGGTCACTTACCGCCCTAGCTATAACGGGCTTCACTACTTCTTATACTTTATTAATAACTACTTAAGCTACTACTAGGTGTAATTTATTACTATAAAAGATGAAGTATATAAGCGACTATAGTAATTTATTACTCTCTTTAAACGCTAGATAGCTCTTAAATTATAATCTTTCGGGCTTAAGGCTAGGTATTACGCTTAAGACTACGACTCTCTATACACCCTTATTAAACAATAAAGCTAAATATACTAGGCGTACTATTATTCAAAAGGTACAAGCTATTATAGGCGATACGTACATCCTAGAGCATATTTAGCCTCTCACTATTAATACCTTAGCTACTACCTATAAATCTCTCTCCCTATTACCGTACACTACCTAGTGAGCCCTAGTATCACCAGCTTTTTTGAAATATACCTAGCGGCCAGGAAGCACGTTAGCGCTATATAGCCATACCACGAGGTCCTATACGTATATATCCTTAAGGCTCTACAGCTGCTTTTATATAGCTGGCAGCTAGCGCTACTTAAAGTCGGTAAATCGGTGTGCTTTATAATAGTTTTTTGGTACCGCTAGCTTAACGTACTATAGGTTAACGGCGTTAATAGCGGATATATAAATAGCCGTCTCTTATATCTCTTCTTGTAAGCTTTTAACGTTATAGTAATCAATAGACATTATAGTGAAATACTACTGTTTAATTAATATATTAAACAGGCTTAGCTCTAGTAGTCCGTGTTTATTTAGTTAACTGTAGTTACATTAAGCTATACGTCTTACTAGGCGCTATAAGAGGGGTAGAGGCGGAGGCTCTTCGGCTCGTAATTACTCGTCCGAAGAGATATTCAGGCTTTCGTTTTCGGGCTGCCCTAAGGGCGTCGTGTGCTCCGGCTACCTTAGTGGCGCCGTAAGCTCCTTGTCCGTCGTCTCCGGCGTCTAGGAGGGAGCTTATAGTGGCTCGGGCGTAACCTCTTCGTCTCTTGTAACGAGGAAGAGTTACGGGGTGTATATCGTGCCATCGTCGTTAAAACGAATGCCTATATAGGCTGGTGGGTTGTAGTGTTATAGTGTCTAAGTCGGCGTGGCTTTAGGAGATAGTAGCTGCTTTAGCGGCGTATACCTGCCGGTATTATCGTCTTCCGAGTTAGTTATTATAAAGTCCGGCGCCGCCTTACTGTACTCCGTTATAACTACCGGCTATATAACCGTCGGCTTTTCTGGTGCTTATACTAGCTTTAAGGTGTTATAGAGGATCTATATAAAGTGCTTATTAAAAGTTACCTCTTCTTAAACCTCTCTGTCGTCTTCTTTTAGCGTGTTATTTAAGATACTATTTAGAAGGTTTATAATTTATATACTACCTCTTATAACAGCTATTAAGCTACTTAGTAAGTTATTATCTTTATCGTTACCGGCGTATTATCTAGGATAGATTTATAAAAGCGTACACTAGAGACTCTAATAATACGGTTAGTCTTATAGAACTAGACGTAGTAGATACGGCCATACGTACCTATATATCCAACGAGCTAACTAACGGTAGCATAGGGCGAGAACTTATTAGTATTATTACGATATACTAGCTTAAGATAAACGTATACCTTATAGCCATAGACTTATAAGTGGTTGATATATAGCTTCACTTAGTCTACTAGGAGCCCTAGGGCTAGTAGGAGCCGCTCTTAAGGCGACTACTAGCCAAGATTTAATTGTATAAGGAGGAGGTTTATAACTTTTACTAAGGTATTAATAGTGAGAGGCTAAATGTACTCTAGGATGTATGTATCACCTATAATAGCTCGTGCCTTTTAAATAATAGTGCGCTTAGTACGTTTAGCTCTACCGTTTAATAAGGGTGTATAGGGAGTTATGGTCTTAAGCGTAATACCTAGCCCTTTATACTACTCTATAAGCTTTAATTAAATCTACGGGCGTATTACTTAACTAAATTTAACGCTACCGTTAAGCCTAAAAGACTATAATTTAAGGGCCAGCTGACGTGTTCACTGTTATAGTATTATTAACGACTCTTAAGGTCTTCCTAATGTATATAGCTATATACAACCTATATATACAGTAATATAACTTTAAGACAGCCTTCCTAAACGCAAACATACCAGTAGACGAGACTATTTACGTCCAACAACCATATAGCCTTTAGAAGGATAAATCTCTCGTCTACCGCCTTCAGCGAGCACTATACGGCCTTATATAAAGCCCTCACTAGTAGTTTAATACACTTATGCCGTTTATAAACTCTTTAGGCTTTACTGTCTATAATTTAGACATCTACCTCTTTTATAATAACTCTACTAGCGTTATTATACTCGTTTACGTTAATGATATCCTTATAGCTAACCTAATTAACGTCTAGCTTACGGTACTAGGTAAGACGCTCGACGCCTAATACCCTATTCGATCACTAAGTGAGGCAACCTCCTTTTTAGGTCTTAATATTCATCGTAATCACTCGTCTTACCGTATCCACCTAGGACTAAAGTAATATATCACGAACATACTGGTTTGTTTTAGCTTTAAGTAGACGGTAAAAGTATACACTCTATAGTCTACTAGTACTAAGCTACTAAACGAGTAGCTAGCTAATCTCGACAGCCTTTATACCTTCCTTAAAGCTATAGGATACACGAACTATATCTCCGTAAATATATAATATAATACCGTCTATACGAGTAGTAAGGTGTTAGAAGGTAATAGAGGCTTATTAATAGAGCACTAGAATGTACTAAAAAACCTTATAAGATACTATAGAATAATAAGAAAGCTTGGTATCGTCTTTAACGGTAGGACTAACCCACTAGATAATCGTCTACCTTCTTTATATACCACTATAACCCCCCTAGCTTTTAGTGATACCTTATATACTAATAATATACTGTTATAACACTTAACCACTAGCTTTATAATCTTTATAGCTAACGCACCGGTTCTATAAAAGTCTAATAAATAGACTTTTATTATATTATTCACTATAAAGGCTAAATTTATAGCCCTTACACCAGCTACTTATACCCTCGCTTAAGTGTACTAAATTCTCTATAATCTCGGCCATAATATCGCTATACTATTACTACTATTCACAGACAGCTGTAACGCTATACAGACGTACCTTAACCCTTATAAAAAGGCCAGGGCTCACCATATCAACATACGCTATAAATAGGTTATAAAACAAGTCCATAAGAAGTATTTTACCCTACAGTATATCCCGTCATCCGAAATAGCCGCTGACGGCCTAACGAAGGCCCTAAATAAAGCTAAACACGCCTCCTTTCTAGAGCAATTGGGCTTACAGTATATACCCACTAATGTATAATTACAGCCTCTCTCTTACGCCGTAGTTCTGACTCCTATTTTTTGCCTATAATCTCGTGGTTTTTCGAGGGAGTCCGGTGGAGCCATGGCGCATAGTTTTTACGGTGCCGATATTTAGCCGGCATCAAGTGTTTTGTTACTTATACTTTCATTTTAGTGGCTTATCCACGTTTAATTTTGTACCTCGTACCTCTCAGGCGATGGCAGGTCCATGGGGCAGTGTTGGACCCACTGGCTGTCTGCCGTCACGTGTACGTCACGTGATGGGTTCCATATGATGGATCTGCCCCTGAGAGGCCTCACTTAGCCATTCCTGTAGAATGCATGCACATTATCCCACAAGGTGGCAGACGACGGCCGATCCGTGTGAAATGATTGGTCCAGTTGTTTGAGTTGTAGACGATACTCTGATACAGACAAACCCGAGATGCATCCCGCTTGAACTATGTGGTGTTCTCGACCGCTATTCGTCGCTATGCTGTGCTGGTGCTGGGGCTGGGCTCTGGAGGTCGTCGTCGTTTGGAACAGGCGCCGCGGAAACAGACGGTTGTCCGACCAGGGCGGCCGCGTTTGGCTCGTCCAGCGTCGCCGCCGGCATTGCCGCCGCCGCCGCCTGCGCCTCCTGCTCGTTGTGCAGCTCGCGGACCCTCGCTCTCCTTGCTCTGGCCTGCTTCAGGCACCTCCGAAAGTACGTGACGCACATCACGTGCGCCTCCGCATACGGCAGCGCGCCCTGCCCTGCCTGGGCCAGATGCGGCGCCACCCATGTGAGGGCCACCGCGCCCAGGTGCTGCAGCATGTCGACCGCGTACGCCTGCGGCGTCTTGAGGTCGTGCGGCGAGCACGCCATGGCCGCGACGAGCGCGCCGTGGCGCCGCACAAAGACCAGCGCCCAGGTCGCCAAGTCCACGTCGTGGTCGAGCGGCTGCGCGGGCTCGTTCGCCCTGATCTGCAGGTACGTGTGCGTGCTTTTGGTGAAGAGGCGCTCGTACCGCCCTGCAGCGCTCGCCGCGGCCGGCGCGCGGAGGGCATGCAGGGCCGTCTCAATCTCGCTCCAGATGGCGTGGACGGGCCGTGTGGACAGCCGGGCCAGCGGCACGTGATTGCCGTCGTGGGGCCAGATGTGCTGCCGCATCGACTCCCCCACCGAGTGCAGGACCAGGAACCGCGCCGTCCGTTCGTTGTTGCGCCAGCGCTCGATGTCGGCCGGCGTGCTGTCGCTGCCAGGTGCGGCCGTCTCGGTCAGGTGCACATGGCATTCCTTCTCGTCTCTGCACAGGTTTACCACCGCCTCCTTCCAGGCGGGGAAGCTGTCCACCGTCAGCTCCTGAACGGGCCGCGGCAAAATGGACCGGTAGACGGAAGAAACCATCTGTAAGTGACGAGTGGGTGAAATAAAACGAATTTGTTCAAAAGATATCGAAAGAGTGAATCTGGTAAGAGTCGTGGTGGGAAGAGTAAGAGGCAATCAGATCCGTGGGAATGAATGTCGAGACCATAAAGATGGAGAATCGAAAGATAGAAGAAGCAGTGCGTGTCCATGTCGGCGCAAATGTATCTATATAGGCGATGGAGAACCTTATTATGATGTCCATGTACAATAGTCACAGAGCAGTTCTCTGAACTTAATCTCACCAATATACCAACTACAGTCTACAACTGCCAACATCTTAGTCAGACAGCTTATAACGTTCTACCATCGCAAGGGTTGAAGTTATTCAGCGAGTCTGGACGATCAGCTGGCGTTTTGTCACCGAGCTGTGCGTTCCAAATAGTTTCATTTAATCGCTACCACTCTAACCGTCTAAGAACGCATCGATTCGACCGTAGCTATGAGACAACAAATGACTTGGACAAAAAATAAAAAATCAACGAAATGAAGAATCAAAGTAGAGCCACGTCCACCTTCGGAACTCTCATAATGCCAGCCGCTTACTCCAGTATGGATCGTCTCTTCTTCGGCTTGGCCGTTTCCAGGGCCGCCAACTCCTTCCAGGCCTTTTGGACGTGCTGGTCGTTCCGCGCGATGCGCTCAAAGTACTCTTCGTGCGCGGACAGAATCGCGGCCACGTTGTCCATGACGGCGTTTTCGGCTGCCTCGCTTTGGAGATCGGCCTCGATGATGGCCGCAATGATGTAGGAGTGAGCCCGCGTCAGCTTCGTGCCCTGCTCGGGCGTGGGCTCCATGTACTCCTTGAAGTCGTGCTTTGCCACCATGTAGTCCCACAGACGACGCTGCGCCCGTACGAGCTCCCCATAACTGCCGTAGCTCGTGAGCGGATCCTGGACCATGGCCGCTTCCCATTCGAACTGGCGCCACTCCAAACACGTCTCGCCGTGGGGCCGCGGCAGGCGCAGCACATCCACGATGCCGTAGACGGCGAGCTCGTTGGCGGTCAGCCGGTAGTCCACAACGACCGGCAGGTCCCAGCACTCGTCCTCGCTGCCCGCGTCCGCAAACTCTGGGTCCGGCGGTACCGTGGTCTGGCCGATCTTGGCACACTGGTTCATGAAGTAATGCAGCACATGGGTCCAGCCACCGTTCTCCTCGTCGAGACATTGCTGCTTCATGAGCAGCACAGTGTTCTTGATCCGCGCCACGTACGCGCTGCCGTGCAGCGGCCCCAGTCCGGGGTTCTGCGGATCTGGCTTGTCGGATTCCGGGTTGTCGTGCGACGGATCGAGGTTCGTTTTGGACGGCTCGCCGCCGGTGTACGGGTAGGTCTCGAGCCGGGCCCACCGCTGCGCAAACGAGGCCAGCTGCGTCGCTGCCGTCTGGTTCCAGGTCCGACCCCATTCGTCGTCCTGGCCCGAGAAGGAGAACTGGTGTTGATCTGTAAAGCGGTGCGTTTTATGGCAGGCTCGGCGCACCGACCGACAGAGCTCGATATACGCCCTCCACTTGACTCTTCCGGCCGACTCATCGTCCAGAGACATGAGTCGTACGTCCGCGTCGAGTCGGTCCTGGTCCGTGAGTTGGTCCTCCAGCTCGTCCGTCGCGGACTGGAGCGCGTCGGCAATGGAGCTCGCAAACACCGAGCCACAGTATCGCGACAGGCTCTGGGATGCTGTCCATGTGTCGTCGCGGGCGGCCGTCATCGTGCTTCTGTTTATGTCTGGCGACACCCGCCATCCACCCGACAAGCACGCTGGCGTCAAGAGGCAAACCGGGGTGGAGCGTGCCAGCATGCCCTGGAGGCGCGTGATCGACATAACTTGGCTCGGTCTGGCGTAACCATAACGGAACTCGCCGTAGCCGAACCGGAACGCGTGTCCTTCCAACCCATGGCTGCTGATGATGATCAAAACAGACCCGTTGGTCTTTTTGGCCATCTCTGTGACCGTGGCGACGCGGTGCAGGAAGATATCGTCCATGTTGGAGCCGCCGACGACCGTCACAGGGGTAATCTTGTTGTTTTCAAGGATGTCGTCGCTGAGGACAACCTTTCTATCATGGTAAGGGTGGCCGTGGACGTATTTGCCGTATTTGGCAACGAGTGCTTTAGGGTCCTGTCGACACACGCGTTAGTTCTCGTTCAGTTGTCGTTCGGTCCTTCTTCAGTTATCGCTCAGAAGTTGTTCGGTGTCACACCCCGGATCTTACCGCCGCAGTTAACCAGGTTTGGCTGGCTCCCAGTCCTTTGAAAAGTAGATTGAACGCAAAAAGGTCCGCGTAAAGCCAGCCGTCCAAATCGTGTCCCGCCCTGTGCATGGGAATAGGACACACCGCAAGGACATGTGTATTGTCGGCGATGTATGGCGGTGTCGACACGGGAAAAGACAGCCGCGACAAGGTCGGGTCGCGAAATATCAGGTCGCCACTGTGCTCTCTTCTGCTCTCTTCTGCCATCCTGTGCTCTCTTCTGACTATCGTGAAGCTGATGTTGACATGTAAACTCCGCGGAGCGATTTCGAATCCGGATAGAATACTGTTGTGAACTGCACGGATGCGAGCAGCAAACCAGAAAAAATCTGGGAATAAACGGAGGGTGACAGTCGCGGCAAGGATGTAGGGGGGAAAGTGAACAGAATAAGGTAATAGACTGAACCTTACATACAAGGCTGTGGACATCACATGATACGTAGAGGGACTTAGACGCACGTGAGCACGGCCGCCGTGTCATTTATTGTTGTACCAAAAATTACTAACATGGACATGACTGTGCGTCACACTTGCACAGTAGTAGCAACCAACAGATTGGTCTTTTGGTATTCACAGTAAGCTGGTAGATACCTTCAAGACGTGGAATGCCATGGGGACAGCAAACTTCCGATACCAAACGGGAGTGGTTGCTTACATCCCGGGTTTAACCTTGTCGGTTGCTGTTGAGTTTGCCTTTCAATAAACCGGGTTAAAGCAATACACTATATAAAAAATGCAGTAGTCTCTGATTTTTAATTAAGCGAGGTCATTAATAGGTGACTACGAAGATGAGCTTCATCGGATTCGAAGCATGTTCGAAAGTCGAACAGCATTTATATTCTTTGGCAATTAAAGGACAACGAAAAGAGAATTGAGAAACCACCGTAACCGAGCATGGAAAATGCAAGAATATTACCCTCCAGCTGTGTCACCAGCCTGCAAACAAGTTCGAATGTCCTCCCCTTCATTTCTCTCTCATTCCATTCTCAAATGCAAAGAGGTGAACCGCGGAAAAAATCACGAAAGAATATGAAATAAACATTACGAAAGCCGCCTCAACAGTACCAGGCAAATGAAATGGTAGCCAGTGGGATGAGAGATGAGAAAACAAACGAGGAAGCGAGCATGAAAAATGACAAACAGACAATAGAAAACGGAACACAAAACGACAAACAAACAAAAGCCTAGCGAAAAAAAAAAAAAAAAAAAAAAGCAGACACGCAAACCCAAAGGCACCTGCTATGAGGCACGGTCTTGCAGCAAGGACCGGCGTACGCGTCGACCAGTTAACGTCTGCTGTGGCGAAACTTGCGCTTCAGCGTCTGTCGAATGGAATGGTACCGACGCGCCGACACCAGCACCTCGCGGCTCGTACGTGCGACGGACGTGTAGTAGCTTTGGTGGCTTTTGAGGATTTCGAGGACCTGGTCCATGACGGCATTTTCAGCGGCCTCGCTACCGAGACGGGCCTCGAAAATGGCCGCCATGATATACCGGTGGAAGCGGATGAAATGCGGGCCTTGGTCGACCGTGGGTGCGAGCATGTCGAAAAAGGAGCGCTTGGACAGGTAAGTCCACACCCGCCCTGTTAGGACGTCTAGTTGTGCCACGCCCGTGGCGCTGTTCCAGGGCGCCGCGACCATGCGCTCGTTCCATGCGTCGCGGTCCCAATGGAGACAGTCCTGGCCGTTGGGTCGAGGCAGCTGCAACGCATCCACGATGCTGTGCGTCGCAAACTCGGATGCCGTGGTCCGGTACTGGACGATCGAGAATAGATTCCAGCTGTTGACATTTATAGAGCTGCCCTCGTTGCCATCGATATCGTCATCGTCATCGTCATCGTCGTGGCCATCGTGTTCGAGCGTACTACGGCCAGACTCGGCACACCTGGAATAAAAATCATCCAACAAGTGCCAGTAACCACGGAGCTGGTCACCGGGACACGAGCTCTTCATGTCGTCGACGAGTCGCTTGATGTGTCGGGCCATGGCGGCGTCCTGCAACGACCCGAGACCGGCGTTCTTCTGCAGCGGCAACTGCAATCGGCTTGGTCGCACGACAAGATCCTCATTGACAGACCGGATTGTGGGAGCCGTTTCCAGACTTGGCTGATTGTAGCCTTGTCGGGTCTGCCCTGACCGCGTCCGTGTCTCCGTGTCCGTGCCTCCGCCCATGCGCGATGGGCCGGCTGCGCCAAAGGACCGGTTGCTTGGCGACGGGTCCAGGTTCGTCTTAGCTTCTTGACTACCGGTATAGGGATAGTCTTCCAGCTTGGCCCACCGACTGCCAAAATCAGCCAAGAGTGAAGACGTGGAATACTGCCAGGGAAGCCACCACTCGTCGTCTTGACTGGAAAAAGAGAATTGGTGCGTGCTGGCCAGGCGGCTCATGGTGTGGCTGGACAGATGCACGGACCGACAGAACTCCAAGAACGATTTTGTGACAAGCTTCTTGGCTGATTTTTTGTCGAGCTTCGAGAGACACGCATCTGCATCGGCCATGTCTTGTTTGGTAATCTGCTGGCCCAGCTCGTCGGTCGCGGATTTCATCGCCTCGATGACACTGCTAGCAAATACTGACCCAGAGTATCGTGAGATACTCTGGGTTGCTGACCATGAAACCGACTCCGCCTTGGCACCTGCAGCTGTCATGGTACTAATGTTGATGTCCGGGCAGACACTCCACCCCCCCGAATAACATGCTGTGGTTAGGAGACAAACGGGAACATAACGCTCCAAGACGCCCTGCACACGCGCAATTGACATTTTCGCCCCCTTACCCCCTAAGGACTCGAAGGAGAAGTCGTGGTTGGTTAGTCCGTGACTGCAGACAATGAGAAGCACTGTGCCCCGTGTGCGCTTTGCTCTTTCCGAAACCTTGGCGACATGGTGCAGAAATGTTTCGCACAAGTCCTTGTGCTTCACGACGGTGACGGGCGTAATTTGACCCTTCTCAAGGATTTCCTTGCTCAAAACAACCTTGCGCGTCTGGTAGGGATTCCCGTGAACATATTTTCCGTACTCTTGTACAAGACCGGCAGGCTCCTGGATATACACTTGTTAGCCATCGTTGGTATTTAAATCACTATTGTGCTAGAGATAATATGGACTCACTGCTGTTGTGAGCCACGTCTGGCTTGCGCCGAGACCTTTAAACAGGAGGTTGAAGGCGTAGAAGTCCGCCAAAAACCAGCCCTCGTTTTTGTGACCTGCGAAATGGTGCTGCACTGGGCATACTGCCAGGATATGTGTTTCGTTTTGTATGTGAGGCGGTGTGGTCGTCGTGAAAGACGACGTGGAAAGGTTCGGATTCTGGAAAACCACCGTAGCCTCGAATTCTTTGGTAATTCTGTCCATATCGTCGGTTGCCATTGTGTGTGCCATTGAAACGTACACTGTCGTGGAGGCCGGGGTTGCTGAGATGGTCGAATATAAAGCGAATAAACAGACAAATGCGGATGATAAAAAGAGGAGGAGGAGGAGGAGGAGGAAAAGAAGAAGAGGAGATAGAAATTCGAGTAGAAGACAGTCTCAGTCAGTCTGCGTTCAAGCTCAAGGCCGCTCCGAACACGAAAGGAAGCTTGGTGAGGCGAACTTGAACAGAGACTCAGGGCCGGAATTGAACTTTGCTGAAATGGGGAGACGGGCGAGAAAGAACAAGTAGAACACGTAGTGAGGCACGGGGGAAAATTGAATCTCAAGATGACGAAGAGAGAAAGGCAATACAATGAGAGTGGGAAGACGTGGTGAACTTTATATCTCCCCGGAGAACCATACAAGCTGAATCATCCGGCGCGATCGTGTGCCTACATCACAAGCAGGCTTCTGATTTCACGACACAAGCGTCACCGTATGGACAAAAAGCCGATAATCTGATTGGCCGATGCGCTCTCGACGGAGTGACGCGGTTTGATTCCGTGTAAGGAAGGTACCGATAGCCTCACAGCCTGGTACTGACACCACTAATGTCACTGGCATCAACTACGATTACGTGCGCCGCACAGCGAATGGACAAGCAAGGTTCCAGAGACACTGGAAACAGTGTCGTGAACCACCTCTTCCCGGCGCTATTACGTGAGAGTAGATGGGATGTACGACGATGCCGACAAGTGACATGACTGATCGTTTCGGTGGCGACGAGCGCCGTTGGGTGTTGGGTCAAGCGACATCATGCTGCATTCGATGAGAGGCCTGGATGAGCGTCTGACGGCGGATGCAGCAGCCAATAAATGCAAGACGAAAGAATATGTTTCCAAAATATCGTGCTAGAAAGATACGTGAGAACATTATGAATCTAGGAAGGAACCTTTCGAGGTCGCGCACCTCGTGTTACACACGCTTACAGTGGGTCGACAAAAGTGACGAGCCTAAACAAAAAAGTATCTTATAATAAAACCGCCTTTAACTACACATTACATCTATATGGTATAAAGAAAAATTCTAAGAAAAACTTTATTATAATATTCTTTAATTTATGATTCTAGTAATATAATTTTTAATGGATTTTAATATTAAACTATTATATAATAAAAAATAAAAAACTATATATAATTTTTAAAATATTATCTTAACTTATTATATTTAAAATAAATATTAAAAATTATTAAAAAATAATTTAAAGAGTATATATTTATTTTCCACTATTTCTTTAATTATAAAAAAGACTATTTATTAATTAAACCTTTGGGTAAAAGTTGAGAGCTTATATAAAAGTGTGTAAAAGTGCGATTTTTGGTGTGATTTTGGAATGGGTGCGTCACTTTTGTCGAGTCACTGTAGTCATTGACGGACGCCGACGCGTTTGCTTGCTATTTATCGTACAGTCACTACTTCTTGCGACCTAGTATTTCTTCCTACTTGCGAGCACGCAACGGATGCTATGTACACTGTGCTGAGGTGGCCACCGTCGTCGCAAATATAGACAACGGCGTGCCGTTCCCCGCGTTTTCTGCCCTCACACTACTGGATCTCCGCAGTCATATGGTCCGTGCCGTTCTTCTGGACGACGACGTCCCACACAGGACGGGGTCCATCGCCCGTCGTCTTGCCCCGCGTGCGAATCTGGTACGCGTCGCCGGCGTAGAGGGGCCGCAGGGCGCGGTAGCTAATGCGCTGGGGCCCGGCGGCGTGGCCGGTGGCGTCCTGCCAGTAGTTGAGCAGGTTGACGAGGTTCAGCGGGCCGTGGACGACGAGGCCGTTCTGCTGCTCCACGCTCTGCGTCCAGTCCTCGTTGTAGTGGATCTTGTGGCCGTTGAAGGTGAGGGCGGAGAAGCGGAAGAGCGCGACGGGCGACCAGCAAAAGTGGCGGACGAGGTGGGGGGTGTCGGGGGCGTTCTTTTCGTCGTGGACGGTGGAGGGTCCCTGGTATGAGAGAAACGGGGCGGGCACTGTCGACGTGGACGTCGGCGTGGTCCCGGCCGCCGCCGCCGCCTGTGCGTCGGGCGCCACCGCCGGCTGGAAGATCCACGACCGCCGGTCCACGACCGCCAGCCCCCGCGGCGTCCACAGCTCCTTTTCGACCTCGACGAGCACCATGCCGTGGCCGCTCGACCGGCTCACCTTGGGCGTCGCGCTGACGAGCCGCGTGCGCTCTTCGGCCACCTCGCCCACGCGCAGGCCGTCGCGGCCGCCGTCGGGGCCAATGACCGCCGTGTCCGTCGTCCAGTCCATGCGCCCGCCGGCCCACATGCGCCGCGTAAAGGGCGCGGGCGCGTTGAATGTGCGGTCGGTGCCGTCCGGGCCCAGATCGGCCTCGAGCCCACCCGGCGCAAAGTAGGCGAGGTGGTAGCCCGCGGGGACGGGGGTGCCGTCGGGCAGGACGGTGTCGTCGGACACGGCGATGCCCGAAACAGACGGGCGGCCCAGCGTCCAGGCCATCTTGGCAAGCTGGTTGGCGTCGATGTACTGGCGCCGGACGACGGTTGCGGTGCCGTGGGCAGCCATCAGCTTCTCGGCGGCCTCGTCGGCGGACGCGGCGGACGCGGCAGACGCGGCAGACGCGGCAGACGCGATATTTGTATTGTCATGGTCCCTTGCATGAGTTGATGTCGTGGTAAAGAGTCGGCCAGCCGCGGGGCCGGCCCCAAAAAGGCAGCGTTGTGGCCGTAGTCGCAGCAGTGTTCTTGTCGCGTTCATTGTAGCACCGTAGGTGGTGATGTGATAGCCAGTGCTGGCGGACAGACGCAACGACAGTGTTGAAAAACAAAGAGTCCTGGCCGGATCATGCCACTGCTCTTGTAGACTACGCCCGACAGCGCCCATGGCCGCTGGCCGAGTCGGCGACTTCGCTAAACGCCGACAATTTGTGCCAAGTAGCCGAATTTAGTGGGGAGGGGGGCCTGGCCAGGCCAGCGACAAAGTTAGTGGACGCCACGCCCCGCAGCGCTGGTGCAGCACGACCTGTTAGGCGAGTTCAGGACATTTACAGCGTCGGTAATTACGGAGTAGTACGGAAACGTCAAATGGGAAAACACAGGCGGTCAAACACATGATTGTCGCCAGGTGAATCTGTCAACACGATACAGTACAAAATGCGGCATAGATATACACATACGGAGTACGATACATACGCTCTCGTCTTCCAACGGGTCCACAACCTACCACAGACCGCCCGTCTGTCCACCATCGTCTCACACCCGCCCCAGCACGTCCGCCATGCTGTCGACACCGACGTCGGACGCCAGAGCCAGACTGCCGCCGTCCGCGGGCCCCCAGTAGCCGCAGAGCCCGCCGCCTTCGCCGAGGGCCAGGTTGTCCGTCTCCATCTGCGAGAAGAGGTAGATTTGCTGTTCTTCGAGCGTGGGCCCGGTCTCTGTCCACGGGCTGCTGAAGCTGAAAAGAGGGTCGGGCCCGCTCGTTGGCGACGGGTCTGTATAGGTGAGGAGGGGTGCACTGCTGTCGATGCTGTTGATGCCGTTGATGGCGGCAGTGCTGGACATCTGGTCGGCTGGGTCGCTCACGGACGGTGTCGGCCACGGCCCCATACCGGACGCCGACGGTAGCAAGGCGGTGGTGGTTGTGGCTGCACGTAACGCGTGGTCGCGGTCGCGGTCGCCAGCTGCGTTCGAGTTGCTTTCGTCGTGGACCCCCACCTCGCCAGACAGGCGCGCCGCGGTGGACCGGTCCAGGTACCGGAAGAAGAGCTGCAGGATCCAGTTGCGGACGTCCCACGTGCGCTGCAGCGCCTGGAGGCCGAGCAGGCAGACCTTGGCGCGGTGCGCGGCAATGGTCAGCGCGGCCTCGGCGGTGGCGCTGCTTGTGGTTGTGGTTGTGGTTGTGCTGCTACCAACAGCAACACGCGACGGCCCCGGCCGGCTCTGTGCAGCCAACCGGCGCAGGTGAATGGTGTGCATGCAGAGCGTGTTGAACAGGGTGGTGATGGTGTGGACGGGGGCGTGCCGCAGGCCGGCCAGGAGGGACGGGGCGGCCACGAGGTCTTCGACGAGGCGAGCATTTCGGGCGGCCGCGTCGAGCGCGATGCGTCCTTCGCCGTCCACCGCGGCAGACGACGCGCTCTGGCTGATGTAGGCGGGGCGGTACATCAAAATCAGCAGGTTGTTGTAGCTCAGGTGCAGGAGGCCGTGCAGGAGGCGCGTGTACAACGTGGAGGGCGTGGTGGTGCTGGTGGCCGCGTCCTCCGCGCATGTCTCTGAGCACGTCGAGGACGGCGCGTCGGCATCGGCATCGAGCGGCGGCGGCTTCCACGCCCGCAGCGCGTGGCGCAGCGCGGCTTTGCCAGCGGCCGTCAGGGCCTGGCCGGGCGCGTAGCCCTGGCGGATGATGGTGCCGAGAATGCGTGCGAGCCCGGCGGCCCCGACCTGGAACGCGATGCCGTCGTGGCGCCCGGTGTCGGCGAAAGCAAACTCAAAGTCGTCAGCCTGCAGCATGGCCACGTCGCAGTCCTCGTCACAAACACGGCTGGGCAGTCCCAGTGCGGCGGCACACTGCTGCTCCCGCGTGTAGATGCTCCACCAGAGCCGCTGCTTGAGCTGGCGCAGCTGACGCGTGGGCGCAGGCGCTCCATTCTTCTCCGTCGCTGTCGTCGGCGCCATCGTCTTCGCTTCCGCTCCCGCCCTGGCGCTCGACGTCGACCGCCCCGCCGACCGGTGCATGGCCTTGCTCTGGGCCAGGCTGATGGCCGTCGCCAGCCAGTGGCGCGTGTCCTTTTCCAGAAAGGGCCCCGTGCGCCAGAAGCTCATGAGAAAGACGGCCTGGATGACGGTGACCTTGTCGCGCTCGTAGTCGGCGTCGTACAGGTCCTTGCAGCGGTTGTAGTAGGTATACTTTTGCCGCTGGCGCTCGGTGGTGCTGTGCTCCTCGTCGTCGTCGTCGTCGTCGTCGCCGCCCGCATGGATCGCCCCGATAAAGAGCATGGCCTGCAGGAGGAGCGGCGACAGCGTGCCTGCCTTTCGCTTCATGCGCGTGTCGGCCTCGTCGACGACGGCATAGCACGGGTGGAACCAGCGGAAGTAGGCGCCGAGCAGCCGGTCGACAGTCGTGGCGGGCGGGACTGTCAGGGCCCCGGTGGCCTGCAGGAACTGCATCTGGATGCGCCGTCGCTCGGCCGCCCAGGTCGACGTGTCGTTGGCGCAGCCCCGTCGCTCGTCTTTTTCGTCGCCGCCCTGCATCATGGGCAACATCGCCTTGTTCTCCCCATCGGGCGCGTCGGCCTCGGGCACTTGGTGGAGGAGGTGGGCGGTCGTGCTGCTGGGTGACGTGTTGTCGGGCGGCTCGGCGCCACAGTCGTCGGTGGCGTCGACTTTCACGTATCTCAGGGTGTTAGACTCGCCCAGAAAGACGGACGACGCTTCTGCCTCGGCGTCTGTTTCGGTGCTGGAGGCATCAGGATGTGCCGTCGCGATGGGTGTGTTGCTGAGACCATTGTCGGTGTATCTGCCGTCGCGGTCGCCATCGTGGTCTCTGAGCAGCGTGACGAGGGCTTCGGATGCAGCGACGTCGTCATCATACGTCGGGGTTGTGGTCATGGACGCGGTCTTTGATGCTGTCTTTGTTGCCATAGATGCCCTCTTTTCCACCTCTGCCGCCCGCTTCCTCGGATGCTTGCCTCGCCGCGACGCCCGCACCTCGCACCGCTGCCCGTCCACCAGGCAGTTCCGGCACGGCATCGACTCGGTCACTGTGCACTTGACGCGCCGTGCATTGCACGCGATGCACGCCTGCCGCGCGCGTTTGCCAGTCGGCTGCATCGTGTTGAAGACGGTGTCTGAACTCTTGCTGGGAAGAGACTGTTGTGAGACTTCATGATGCAGCATAGCCGTTGCGACTGGGACCGGGGTGCAAGTTGTCGACGAACAGCCGACTTGGGCTTCTATATTAGAAGCGTCTCTATCCTCTCAGAGATCACCGGGATTCGGAAATCCACTCCACAACATCCGCCGCTCATCTCCGCATCTCAATGCCCCTTCCCCGCAGAGCTGTGGAGACGGACCGTTTTGACGGATTACCCGGCGGTGGTTTGGTGCTGAAGAACAGTCGATTCTGTTCGTATCTCTGGTCGCGTGCCTGTTCTCTGGCGTGACTGGCGTGCCGCTAGATCGATGCCCGGTCGATCGCCGGGAATACGAGGTGGTAGACGGCTTTGGACGCTCTTTGCCAGCAGACACTAGCCACGGGCCACTTACACGAATAGACGATAGCCGAGCAAGTAGCCGATAAAGAACAGTATTTTCTTCATAGTCATGGGCATCTTGTGCGCAACCCCCGCCTTGTCAAAAGACGGCCGTGGAATCGACTGCACGGAATAGAAAAAAAATAGACGTGATGCCATGACATTGCAACTCGCGTTTAAAAAGTTAAAATCATACAAAAAAGAACGACGAACCGCTATACTACCCGTAAACTCCAACCAAGTCAACAGGAAACGCAAGAAACGCCGTACGGAAATGCAGACAAGGTGGTATCAATGCTGGTGTATGGGACAGGGAATATATACGAAAAAAAAAAAAGTAAAACAGGTAACGGTGGTGTGCCCGTCACCGCCTGATGCCCCGGATCCGATCCGAGGTCGGTGAATTGGTATTTGGGTTGGTCGTCGTGCCACTGTCGCTCTTTGGGGATCTAGGATTGTGTTGTGGCTGCTGCTGATGCTGCTCGCCGTCCCCGCCATCGCCCCCCTCGCTATCTTGTTTGCTCTTCTTGCTGCTTTTCTTACTGCTCTTCTTGCTGCTCTTCTTGCTGCTCTTCTTGCTGCTCTTCTTGGACGATTGCCTGTTTGGATAGTCATCCCATATTCCTTGAAACGGAGACCGCGGGCCTTCCCGCCACTCAATCGCCGCAAACGAGTCCAGAGGGCCGGGCTCGGTGGGCCGTGGACGCCCATCACGCACAAGGTCGCTCAATGTAATGCTGGGGGGCACCGGGCCGCCGCCCTCGTACGTCCGGAGCGGCAGAGGCTCGTGCGGGCCGGTATGTGGCCGTTTGGGAGGCGGGACCTGTGCCTGGAGGGCCCGCGCGCGAGCCCTTTCCATAAACGCCTCAAAATTGTCTTCCGACAGGCCGAGGATACCCTCCAGCATTTGCACAGCGTGGTGGTTGTTGTCTTCGAACGGATCGTCGTCGTCATCGTCGTCTTCATGGTCATCGTCCTTGTCGCCGCTCTTGTCGCTGCTCTTGTCGCTGCTCGACGACGCCTCGTCCCCGGACGATTTTGTCGACGTCGATTTGGCCTTGGCAGAAGGGAGGGTCACGTCGTAGAAACCGACAAGGTAATACAGCATTCGCTGCAGCCGTTCCGACCGCGGACGGCGCAGCGAGTAAAACTCCTTGGCATTCTTGGGGAACCTGTCCGGGTCCGGTACCTCGATGGTGCCCTTGGTCGGACTCCAGACCACAATGGGCTGGATGGGAAGTGTAGGGTTCTTCAACAGTTGGTTTCGTAGCCAGGCTGTGGAGCGCCTCTGTTCGAGGTCGACTTTGGCGAAGCCTTGGCGAACCTCGATCCGAAATTCCTGAGCATCAACCTTTAGTTGATGAACATCCGACTTAAGTTGACGAACATCCGCCTTGAGTTGATGAACATCCGCCTTGAGTTGATGAACATCCGCCTTGAGTTGATGAATGTCCGTTCGAATGGCTGTGAGCTCAGTATTGATTTGGCGGTCCTGGATGTTCCGGCTATCGATGTACTCATCGCGCGTGAGATATGCAGACATAGTCGCCATGATGACTGATGATAACACGATGCAGTTGATGGATACGAGGTGGAGATGCAGTTGTCAATGTCCCCAAGGCGAACGCCAATTTTGCGCCGCGTCTTTTGACAACAACCTACATAGTTGCTGCCTAGTTGCTGCCTAGTTGCTGCCTGGTTTCTGCCTAAGGCATGAACAGGGCGTAACAGTGTAACTGTGGATACCACAACAACGCAAATTCGCACTGTATATGCACTGTATATGCACTGTACGTATTTTGGGACGGCATGCAAGAGCGCTTGGGCATACTTAAAAGCTCGTCGGCAACGTATTCCTGTCAAATCGAGACCATGTATTACGTTTCGACGTCTTGTCAATGTCAACTTTGTCAATTCAATAAAAGTCGAAATTAAAGACTGGAGAAAACCGGCCAAAACGGAAAGACAGGTGACACAAACTTGTTTTATACGTTGCTGCATGCTTGGCTTACGGCGGCAAGCACTGGATTGCATAGCTTCTGTCTTACAGCACGTAAGCATCGCTCGACAAGAACGAAACCCAGTGCCTGTCTCATGCCATGGCCAAATGCTTTGACGGTTTTATCATTGGATTTTCCCCAGAAGGTGCCCCTTCGAGTACTGTAAGTGCTCGTTCCACTGTCTCGCCGTCTCCACCAACGCACGGCCCTGTAATCCCGAAGACTTCGACTGGATCGATAGCTCCGCAAGCGGAACTTCAAGGAGGGTATTCGTCGGTAGTACGAAATACCCCAGTCACTAATGTGTGTGACAACCATGCTATATCGCGTGGTGTCTAGCTAAACCAGGCTGATTTCATATTTCAGACACAGAGTCACGAACAATGCAAAGTCGAGCACGTGCGTTGGTCCTGTTTCACTCGTTATATGCCGGCATCACGTATCCTCTAGCCTGGTCGACGCGCAAAGCCATCGACCCTTGAAGAGTGTCTCTGTATCATCAGCACGTCAACACCCGCAGCGAACTCGACCGACGCCCAACGAGCGACTGGCGCGTCGCCTCCGACACGCCGGCCACGAGCAGCATCAGGTCCGTACCGCCGCGCCACTGGCCGTCCTCCAACGCCTGCGCCAGCTCCGTCTCCCAGACACCCCGCAGCGGGCCGTACGGACTCGTCGGCTTCGGCCACTTCAATACGGGCACGCGGCCGTCACGAAACATGTGCTCTAAAACTGCGCACTCGCCGTACACGGACATGGTATACAAATGGACCGCATCGCCGTCACCACCATCTGGGAGGCCGATTGCACCGAGGTCGGCAAAGCCACGGACCACTTCCAGAGCCGCGCCGAGCGCCGCGATCGATAGCGGCACGGTGAGCGTCGCGAGCGGCTGTAAAAGCGAAGGCGAACCCGAAGGGGGAGCGATCCAGCTAGCAGGCCCCCGGCTGTGTAGCGTGACGGCGGCGGTCGGGCAGGTTGCTGCCTCTCCGGTCCCAGATGGACCGACGGTGCACGCTGCGACGATTTCATGACAGTGCTTGTATGTTTTGAGGTCTTGGAGCCGCAGGTCGTCCGCCGTTGTCGTCGTCGTCGTCGTTGTCGCTGGCTGTCCTGTGGGAGGCACGTCCTAGTGAGCATCACAAGTGTGAGAATGCGCCCACCTATTTTCACCCAAGAGAAATTGTCCGCACTGCAGGAAAAGGGTATACATGTCACCTACCAACTCAGTTGGCGCTGTCACCACGCTGTGCTCGTCTCCCTGCAAACCCATGTTGTCGTATAAAGGAGGAGCCCGTTCGTTTCTTCCTCGTTTACAATAAGAAAGGCGAACGTGGCTGCGACGAAAGGAGAGAAGCGACAACGGGGCGAAAAGGGCGAAGCGGGTGAAATGTGTCAACGTTCCTCCACACGAAGTGAGAGGCCACGTCACGTGTCGGTCGCGAAGAAACGACAGCCCGCACATGGCGTGTTCTGGTGCACGCGAGCCAGGCCAGGACAAAGAAAAGCGACACAGATGGCCAGCGCAGGTGTGACCAGAACTTACACGGGACCGCTTAGTAAAGGCATCTCTCAAGAACTGGGATAATAGAGCAAATACGGGAATGACGAAGTGAAGTAACGTTCCACGCCGTATCTTGCTCATCAGATTCGGGCGCGCATTGGTTAAGGCCCAAAGTACGCGGTGCAAGGTTATGCAAAACAGCCACAGCCCGACCCACGATGCACGAACAACGCGATAGCTACTGAAAGATTGCACAGATACCGGCAAGACAGCGTATGGAATGGCATTGCGTTGTGCGAGGAGATCGTTCAGATCGGAACATCCTCGTGATCCTGTCCTCCTGGTCGTTCGATGGCGATAACATGTCAACAGGAAAGATGGACGAGGCGTTGACTTACGATTTTTCCTGTTTCATCAACGTGCATCTTGCAGTGCGTGACCGTCAGCGACACCCGAAAGGGCCGCGTCGGCTTTATACACTCACCACGACCACCAGCTCGGGCGGGGACTATAACAACAAAACATCGACTACGGGAACAGACAGCGGCAGGGCCTCTGGTAGCGGCAGAGCCTCTGGCAGTCCTGTAGATGAATGGCTCTATAATGTTTCTTTTTCTTTTGATTTTAGATATGCATGACATGAGTAATAAAGTCTATCCCGCGACCAAACAGCACCAAATATATCACGCCGTTATTAATATATGCATATCAATGTGTGTACGCGGAAGTGTGGGTGCGTGGGGCGTCGGTGCGGCTCTTCTCGTTCCATTATCAGACTCGCCTTGCCGTATTGCGCTTTCCCCGTCGATGCAGTTATGCAATGCAGCATAAGCCAACGTACAGGCGGCTGAATGCGTCGAGGGCGACGGCGTTTCGCCTAAACAGCGTGATGTCATGGCCACAGCATCTTTATGCATTTGATGTTGCACGGTTAAAGACAACACGTCGACTCTGAGCCGCTTGTTTCCATCCCCGTTCGCAAAGGCCCCGAGATTGACAATAAATCCCCGATAGCTCTTCCGAATTTAACAATCGCAAAGAAACAAAACAGCGAATGCCCCTTTCCACACCAGCTACCTAACCCAGCATGACGGCACAAGCCTTTTTGTTCCGCCACTGTATTCGTCATATGCCATCTGCACTATTATGCAATGGCGATCGATTCCACTCCGTTGGTGCCGTTGGTGTCCTTCCAAGCATGCATCTACTATTGCACGCCACTGTACTCGTACACTTTATTTACATTGAAGAAGGCTCCGTCCATGACTTGACTCCATGCGTCGTGATGAGCCCACATGACGGCGCTTAATACTGGTAAAGACAGGTGCCGGCTTCCGGGCAGAGCATTCGCTATCAAGAATTGATAGATAGGCTATCCTCCGAACGTTTGGAAACTGTCGGAACGGGCAGTACCATGCCGCACTCTCCACACACTCTATTCTCTCAATGGACTGAGAATGTCCGCCAGACGTATATTTAATGAGAGACATCCCTCTCTTGTTTTGTCTACTTGCCAAGATTGAACCATTCAACTCGACTCCCGAGAGTGACCACAACTGAATACAGTCGAACCACAACCTCGCCCACAAGTCCTCACATCAATATGAAGCACAACACACTTACGCTGGGCTACCTGGCGTCCATGTACGTTGTTTAGCAGGGCCTCGACCTCGTTTGTCCCCCTCACTAACCCGCTCCTAGCATCACCGTCGCCATGGCACAGCATGGCCCGCCGTCGGGTCCCAGTGGCTTCGAGGGCGGCGGCGGAGGCGGTGGCTGGGGTGGTCCTGGCGGCGGCGGTGGCGGCTGGCCGCACACCACGGCGGTGCCGCCTCTGCCGTCCACCAGTCCGCTGCCGCCGCCGCCCGAGCCCGCACCCACCACCTGGACGTCGGCCGTCACGCCGCTGTCCCCGCCCCCGCCCGTCGAGACCTGGCCGGCCGGGCCGCCCCCGGGCACCATTGCCACCACGGGCGCCACGTCGTTCACGGTCGGCCCCGACGGACTCACGACGCCCGTCGCCTTCACCACGGGCCCCAACGGCATCGCCACCCCCGTCGCGTACACCACCGGCCCCAACGGCCTGGCCACGCCCGTGGTGTACACGACGGGGCCCGACGGGCTGGCCACGCCGGTTCAGTACACCACCGGCCCCAACGGCCTCGAGACGCCCGTCACGCCGACCTTTGTGTCGTACACGACGGGCACGGACGGCCTGGTCACGCCCGTCACCAACGGCGTCGTCTTCACGCCCTTTGTGTCCAACGGGCAGCGTCTGGCACCGTTCCGTCTGTGGTAGGAGGATGCGTCTGGGCGGGTGTCTGGCGAGCCATGTCGTTTCTAGGTTTCTGGTGTTTTGCCTGGTGATGTTGCGATGTTCCAAATGTACTTGTGAGGCAATTGAGTCGATGCTATAATGAACAGACTTTGGTTCTGCGAAGAAGTAGGCATTTATGAACGATGCTGTAACGTATCCTTCACGTTCCTGAATTAATACTTGTTTTCTGTGACGAAACAATCAAATCACAAAACGTACCGCATGCATGCAATCGTATTCTCTACAAGAAAGAATCATCCCCTCCTGTAGCGGACGATGTATTACCGGCGGTATCCGCCGAATCGAGGAGCAGCTAGTGCGGGGGTAAAAACACACGCCGCCATTACGTATGACTTTGCTTCGATGCACCATTTGCATCGAGTGTAAAACGAAAATAAACAATTGTTCAATTCATGCTTTGCTTTATTTACTCTCTTTCTATTCTAGTCCAGCTCCCCATTGACAGTACCATCACCCCCTCCTCCCCGTCAATCAACATGGCTGCCTCCGACTTCCTTCTGCTTACGGCCGGCCCGTACCGTTTCCTCGCGCGCTTCGAGTCCGACGCCGCGCCCAAGACCGTCGCCATGTTCCGGGCGCTGCTGCCGTACCGCCAGAAGCTGATCCACGTCCGCTGGAGCGGCGAGAGCCTGTGGGTGCCGCTGGGCGACCAGGACCTCGGCATCGCCTTTGAAAACCAGACCAGCCACCCGGCGCCGGGCCACATTCTCGTCTACCCGGGCGGCTACTCGGAGACGGAGCTGCTGTTTCCCTACGGCGGCGTGCGGTTTGCGAGCAAGATGGGCCAGCTGGCGGGCAACCATTTTCTGACCATCGTGGCGGGCCACGAGCACCTGCGCCCGCTGGGCGAGCGTGTGCTCTGGCAGGGCGCGCAGGAGGTGTCCTTTGCGGTCGCGGACGAGGCAACGTGAGTCTACGCGTCCCGTATGAATATAGTGTTGGTCTTTATACTCTGTGTTCGGCTGCTAATACTTGCTCATACTGGGCGCCCTGTAGCATTGAGCGGTTCCGTCAAGAAAAGGCCAAAGCCAAGCTATGAGTCGAGGTGGGGCAAATAAAAGAAGCTCGAGGTATAAATGCGGAAACCAAAGTAAATAGAACCTATTCGTAGCCCAATATTCACAGTTACTTTTAGACGAAATCACATTGGCCATTCGCCTATGGCTACGTTTGAGAGCTGGTCCTCGTGGAAGACGGAAAGCGTCGTAGACCAGCCCCGTTCCGAATCTTGTATCAGGAACAACAGGCCTTGCCACTCTGCGTACGGGCTGTCTCCCTCCTCCAATGGGTTGTTGTCCTATTATCAATGTTTTTGTTGGGAGGTGTAGCCGACGATCCAATATTTTTGGCTTGTTTTTTTCGTTGATACTTTCTGGGAAGTATCACTCGCCCTCGATAAGAACACGATACGACGTAACACGGAACAGGTTAACTCGATTAAGGCGACTTGGGTGCTTGTCTACCGCTCTCCTGCCGCCAAACTTGAGTTACTGTAGGTAACTAGTAACTGGAGAAGAATAAGGTAGTACAAAGTATCGGTCATCCCCGCCAACACCGAGACGGCCTCTATGCGGCTGTCATAGTCGTGGTCTCTGGCGGCTTCATGTCTATGAGTTGGATCTCCTTCTCCTATTCCAGTCTGGGGATATGTTTGCACGCTGTCACGTGCTCCCCTCCTAATTCACAAACTCAACACGTCTTCGTTAAAGTGCATGCCGGAAACATACGGCATAACAACGTATAACAGAAAGACGTGGCACTTGGTGTTACGCGTTGACCGTGGGCGCGAGCACAGACTCGAGGTCGGAGGGGCGTCGACGAGATCTGCCGGAAGATGCCGTCCCGTGTCAGGCAGCCAGACAAGACCATTCCCCTCTTGTCTGGTTCCGGGGGTCGGCGGAGCAAAGAGGCTTGTGCCACGTGGTCGTCGACGAGGCCGAGTTGCAAGGTAGGCTCTTACGTGGCATGGCCGTTAAGCAAGGCGTTATGCTCACTTCGATAGCAATGAACTCGGCGAGGAGTCTGCAGGGGTAATGTTAGACAGAGTGTGAAGTCCTTTCAACTGTATCGTTGCTCCCGACCGTGGCGTACTGTCAATCGCATCTTCCCGCGGCCGTTCAGAAAAGCTTGCGGCGTCCGGGTCGTGTCTTTCCTTGTTATCTCGGCCGTCGTCGTGTCAGATTGCTAACTCTGGGCGATCTCGTTCTCTCTTCTCCCGTCATTTTTGTCTTTTGTCCCTTCTGTTGTATTCTCCTGATAGTCTCACCCGCAACGGGAACTGTCCAGCGTACCATGAAGCATCTCCTGCGCGTTCTGCTGAGGTCGAAATAAGGTGAAGCATCGTGGGTCGTGCTGTCACGAGGCGCTGACCAATCAGCATGCGCGGCGCCGGTAGTTCTTGCCTTGTTGGGGAAACAGCTACGAGAGCGAAGGGGGTGGGGTTCTTCCTTCGTTAGGCTGGCCTTTTGGCAGGGCCGAGACCACCGAAGCGTGCACTAACAGCTTTGGCAGGAGACCCACCCACGGCTGTTAGTCGGTATTTGAAATCCTGTTCACTAATCAGCAAATCGCCTCGGCCGCGCCTTCCCACGGCTGCACAAAGCAGGTAGCTGAACGAGGGCAACCGCGACCTCAACGTCCATCCCCACTTCTGCCTCAACGGTTGCCTCAACGTCTGCCTCAACGTAACGTCCATCACAGCGAGCACTACGGAGCAATCGACAGCTGTGCAAACAGTGCCGCTGTACGTCTCAACCAAACCCCTGGCACTTCAACCCGCTTAGCAATCCAAGTTCCTTGTCCAGACACTGCGAGGTACAACTACTGCCTTCAGCCATACGCCGTGCACGGCAGCTCATTGGGGCTCTTCTCTTCTTTTGTCGTCTTATACGAGAGGCGCATTCCTGTTCCCTTTGCCCGTTTAGCACGTCACTGTCGGTGCACCTCGGTTGCTTACAAAGACCACGCGTTCACCGTTACGACGTGCAGAAGAGGCCCTGTGCACGCCGTGACCGGCAGACACTGACCCCAAGGCTGCTGGGTGAAGCAGTACTTTGTTGACAAAGCACGCCCTTCCATCGTTTTCTTTTCGTCCCCTGCTCTTTTCGTCTCCGAGGCTTGTTGTCGTTGTCCACTACGCCCATTCCCCCATCTGGAAGTGGATCCAAGTCAGTCCAAACTTGTCCAAGCTCTCTTTCTCTTTACTGGTCGTGCTTCTCCTCTTTCGTCCCCTTCTTCCACCCTGTGTCCCCGTTTATCATATCGTCGTCCCTATCCACTCGGTCTCCAGCTTCGGGTCAGACAGACGAGTGAGTCGTGTCCACTTTTCCACGCTTGCACCTCGTCTCGCCTGTCTACGTCTTCTGTATTTCCCCGACTCGCCACCATACATGAGCGTCCAAGGCGGCCGCCGAGAGCCGTCTCGCCGCATCTCAATGACCTACACGGGGTCCAGTCTCGACATTCTCAATGCCGTCCAGTACGACATTGGCGTGCCGCTGCCCGCCGTGACGAGGGCCACACGCGGCGCGAAGCGGAAGCGGCTGGCCACGGCGGTCGACGCAGAAGGGAGCCACGACGTCACAGAAAGCACCGGCGCATACAGTCCGCGGACAGCACAACACGATGCTGCCATTGAGGTGTTGCTGTCGTCGGTCGACGGGGCGCCGCCGTCCAAGGGCGGCCGCAAGCCGACGAACAAGCCGCGGGTCGGTGGAAAAGCCCCGGCCAACACCACGGCCGCCTCGGCCGAGCCCATTCTAGACTCGGTGGAGAGCGACGAGGGCGATGTCGATGGCGATGAGGCCGATGCGGACAAGAAGCGCGCACGTGGTCGGCCACGGATCGACGTTAAGGACGTCACAGCCGCAGATGTGAGTAGTCCAGGACCCAATGCACAGGAGACTGGAGACAGGAGACAGGAGACAGGAGACAGGAGACAGGAGACAGGAGACAGGAGACAGGGACAGCACTGCTGACGGTCCAACAGCGTCGTCGTACACAGATTCGCCTGGCCCAGCGGGCGTACCGCAGCCGCAAAGAAAAGGCCATTGTGTCGCTGGAACGGCGCGTCCACGCGCTCAAGGCGGCCAACGAGGCCATGAGCAACGCCTTTATGCGCCTACACGACGTAGTCGTGGGCCGCGGCCTGCTGGACCAGCACCCGGACCTCGCACAGCACCTGCGCCAGACGACCGAGGTGTTTCTGCAGATGGCGCGGCAGTCGAGCGCCGACGAGGACATGGACGACCCGGACGACGAGGAGGCGCAGGGCCTCGGCGACAGCGGGACCAAGCCTCTGGCCGACGAGGCCCTGCAGGCGTTTGAGAAGAAGCAAAAGGAAATCACGGATGCGGTGCAGATGTTTGGCTACCGGGCGCAACAGGAGCCCGTCAGCAAGGCCGGGAACGCAAGCACGCGCCATCCTGCACCGGCCGAGGCGCCGGCCGTGCTCAGCCAGCAGATGGTGCTGCCGTCACGAGAGCCACCCATGCGACCGGCCAGCACGTTGCCGGACCAGCTGTACGGCGGCCTCCTGATGGCGCAGGCGATGAAATTCGACGCACAGGCGCCTGACGATGTGGTGTTTGGGAGCACCTTTGGCACGGCAATGAACATTGTCAACGGGGCGGACAACACAGAGTCGCTGGATGGCAGCGTCCCGGTCGGCTCGTATTACACCGCCACGGCGACGGCCAGTGGCAGCGGCCGCATCAGCGGGGGCCCGTCGACGTCGACCGGGACAGGCAGCAACAGCAACGACATGAGCAGCGGTACCCAGTCGGCGATATCCGTCTCACCGGCGTCGGGCCGCAACATGGACTTTGGCCTCGGCAACGAGTTTGCCTTTGACGGCCCCTCGTTCTCCCTCTTTGCCGACTTTGCGGCCTCGCCCGGTCCAGGCGGTGTCCACGCACAATCGCAAGCACAAACACAAACACAAACACAAGCACAAACACAAGCACAGACGGCGGCCGCGCCGACCTCGACGCGCGACCTGGGCCCGCACCTCGCCAACACCGACGCCTTTCTGGCCAGCGCCGCGATGGGCAGCCCGACGGCCAGCATGCCGCTGCTGCCGCTGCCGTACGAGGGGCTCGCGCCGCCGGGCACGTACCCGCCGGACTTTTCGTTTGGCCTGCGGCTGCGGCGGTACGCCATCGAGAGCGCATACCGGCTGATCAGCACGGCCAATCCGCCGGCGGACAGCTTTGCGCGGGCGTTTGGCTTCTGCATCATGTTTGAGCCCATCGACACGATCCGGCGGCGGCTGCAGCGGGGGCTCGCGACGCCGTACACGCCGAGCAAGTTTACGCGCTGGGAGCTGCCGTTTGTCAGCCAGCAGCCGGATGTGGAAGATGCGGCGGCGGTCACCTCCCCGGTGGTCACCTCGCCGGAGGTCACCTCGTCGTCGCGCTCGCCCACGTCCCGCCCCAGCGGCAAGGCGCCGCCCAACAACAGCAACAGCGACCATCGCGGCACGGGCGTGCGGCCGGCGACGCCGCAGATCCACGTGACGCTGCCCGGGTTCGAGGGCGCGTTCTACGACTGCGAAGAGACGGAAATGTACCTGCAGCAGCGCGGCGTGCACATCCCGCCCAACTCGAACAGCGTGATTGTCGAGGTCGACGACGCGGACTTTGCCGTGGCCGCGGGCCGCAGCGGAACGACGGGCGGCGGCGGCGACGATGTCGGGAAAACGTCGGCCAGTGCGTCGGCCAGCATCGCAGGAAGCACCGTGAGCACCGTGAAGCCGGCCAACCCGGGCCGGGGCAGCGGCTCGACGCAGCGGGGCACGGCCTTTGGCATGTTCAACTACCTGTCGCCGGACCTGATTGCGCCCAAGGCGCGGAGCGGGGCGGCCGGCCATGCCGTGGACGGGGGCGGGTCGAGCCGACGTGGTGCCGGGGCAATTTCGGCGGCGGCTACTCCGACGGCCACGACGCCTCCGTCGGCTGGTCGGGGCAGCGACAGCAGCAGCATCAACGAAGACCTATTCATGTCGTTCATGGAGGCGCCGCTGTTCCGCGTGCCGTCACCGACGACATCGCCGTCGACGTCGCCGGCGCCCGTCCACTTCCCGCAGCGGCGTCTTCTGTCGCTGAATGTGGACACGTTTTTGAAGGGTACGCTCGCCGTGTGTGTGTCTTGACGTGTCTGCCCTGTCCTTCTGATACTAACGTGCACTGCAGAGCTTGTCCGACGGGGCACGTGCCTCGGCCAGACCCCTGGCTTCCGGGCGTCGGACGTCAACGAGGCCTTTTGGAGCGCCACGCGCAGCGCGTCGGCGGTGTAAAGGGGCGATCTATGAGACGATGTGTCATTTCTTCTTCTTCTTATTATCATTTTAATTTTTGGTCTCTCTTTTACATCCTGTGCATTCTTTTGTCCTGAATTGGGTACAGGGGCACTGTAGACGGCGTCGTCCAATCTCTGCTTTATCATTGCGTATTTTCTGATGCACCTGGCCATCGTGCACGTTGGTCGCCATGCGTTCCATCCGTTGGGATGGCATTTGTCTGATTTGTGACACACATCCACCCTGTCCTTATGCCTTTTTGCGCGCACAACACACAAGAGCGGGCGACTTGGCTCGGCTGCATTGGTCGCGGCGATCCTCTGGGCGCGCACTGGCCTTTTTGACCCGCCGAGTCGAGGCAGGTTCCAGGCAGGTCCCAGGCAGGCCCGCGTTTGATACATTTGCCCTGTTTGGACGAGACGACTGCGCCCGGTAAAAAATGCCGGCGTGCGGGGTTGGCTTGTGCGGTGAGGGACAGGACGGTAAGAGATTATGAGAATGGGGCCGTACAAGAGTGCGCAATTGGTGTGCGTTGTGACGCTGTCTGAGGCTCTCTTGAGGCGGATCGCCAGATCCCCGACACCCCTTGACACCCAACCAGCCTTACCAGTACCCGGGTTGGATGCGGCTTGTATTTCAATTCTTTTGTTTTCTTTTCTTTTCGTTCTATTGTCCCTCGTATTTAGACTTTCTCGCTGCCGTCCGTCGATGGCTGTCGACTTCCTTTTTCGACTTTCCTTTGTTTTCTTCTTTTTTTCGTCTTTCCTTCTCCTCTCCCTTTTCTCCCGTTCCGTTCCCACTTTCGCCATTTCACTCGATATTCCAAACGATCGCCCTTTCTCTGCATCCGCCAACCGTCGACAGTCAGCATTCGACACTCGATAATGAATTCCTCGTCGGCGGCCTCGCCAGAATCGCCCAGCCAGGCCGACCTGGCGGCCGTCAACACCGGGCCGCAGCTCAACGTCACCATCTGGGGCCTGACGGGCGTCGCGACGGCCTTTTTTGCGGTGCGGCTGTACTGCAAGTTATTACGAAAGCGGCGCCTGCGGTGGGACGACTGGGTGCTGGCAGCCGGATGGGTGAGTGTTGTTCCGTGTGGCCGGGATGGCCAGGACGAGGGGTTCATGAACAGGATCCGCTAACGTCTTCAGACCGCCCTCGTCGTCTCCTGCGCGTTCCAGTCGGTGTGCGTGCACTACGGCCTCGGGCACCACGGCCGCTTCATCAAGCCCGAGAACCTCGACACGCTGCTCTTCTACTCGTACGCGGCGGGCTTCGCGTCGACGCTCGCGGCGGCGTGGACCAAGTCGTCGTTTGCCATCACGCTGCTGAGCATCTCGGACGGGCGCACGCGGCACGTCGTGTGGTTCGTGCTGGTGTCGGTCAACGTGGTGCTGGGGCTCAACGCGACGCTGCAGTGGGTGCAGTGCTGGCCGCCGGGGCGGCAGTGGCACCCGGGGGCGCCGGGGACGTGCTGGCTGGGCAGCGAGCACAGCCGGGCGTACAACATCTTTGTGGCGGCGTACTCGGGGTGCGCGGACATGGCGCTGGCGGTGGTGCCGTGGAAGATTCTGTGGCACATGAAGATGCGGCAGGCGGAGAAGATTGCCGTGCTGTTTGTGATGAGCATGGGCGTATTGTGAGTGAGCCTGTGAGAGTCGTGGATGGATCGTTCTCGTGGCTAACAATGTAGTGCCGGCATCACGTCGTTTTTGAAGATCCTGTCGCTCGATGCGATTGGGAACGTGGATCTGAGTAGGTTGTCCGAATGTTTGTCGTTCTTTTTTCTGCCTGTTCTTCCCTTGCTAACACCGCAGTCACCACCGTCAACCTCTTCATCTTTGGCACGGCCGAGGGCGCCATCACCATCATGGCCGCGTCAATACCCATTGTGCGCGCGCTGCTGTATTCGGACTCGCGACAATGACGTGTGGGGGGGGTTACGTTAATACGAGCCGCTGTGTGATGAAGATTGATGCAAATGTATGATTTGGTGCGACAAATAATAATAATACAAAATGAAAGTAAAAGCAATAAAACCAAGTAAAAGCAAATAAAGTAAGCAA
>WNLO01000006.1:220317-293919 GCA_021398005.1 Sporothrix luriei
AAAAAGCAAATAAAGCAAATAAAGCAAATAAAGCAAATAAAGCAAATAAAGCAAATAAAGCAAATAAAGCAAATAAAGCAAATAAAGCAGACAACACTCAATAACACCAAATAAAGCCAGACTTGACGCCGCAGATCGACAACAGCCCCACTGCTGCCGCATCTTACCCGACCGTGCCGATGTTTAGCCTCGCCGGTGCGCCGTCCGTCGGACGCACATAAATACACGTCCGACGCACATAAATACAGCCATCCGGTCGGACACTTGGCTTTTGTATCTGTTGTCTGTTGTCTGTTGTCTGTTGTCTGTTGTCTGTTGTCTGTTGTCTGTTGTCTGTTGTCTGTTGTCTGTTGTATTCCACCCTCTTCCAACATTGTCTGCATCCACAGCACAGCATGTCCTCCTCACTGACACAGACAAAGCAAGCGGATCTCGTCCCGCTGCAGACGCTCGAACTGGCCAACAAAAGCCTCGACGGCCATGCTGGGACGACAGTCGACACAACAGCAACACCACCACCATCCTCCCCCCCGCCCCCCATCAGCCGCGCCACGCAGCTCAAGATGCTCAGCGCCGGCTTCTCCTTTTTCGTCGCTGGTGTCAACGACGGCAGCATCGGCGCCCTGTTTCCCTACATCCTGCAGGACTACGGCATCACCACGGCCGTCGCGGCGTCCGTGTACGGCGCCAACTTTGCCGGCTGGTTCGTGGCCGCGCTGGCCAACACGCACCTGTGCCAGCACCTGTCGCTGGGCGCCATGCTGCTGCTGGGCGCGGCGCTGCAGGTGGCGGCGCACGCGCTGCGGCCGTGGGCGCCGGCGCCGCCGTTTGCGCTGTTTGCGGCGAGCTTTGTGCTGTCGAGCCTGGGGCAGGCGTTCCAGGACACGCACGGCAACGGCTTTGCGGCGGGGCTGCGGCCGGCGGCGCACCGGTGGCTGGCGCTGATCCACGCGCTGTATGCGGCGGGGCTGTTTTGCGGGCCGTTTGCGGCGACGGCGGTGGCGTCGGCAGGGGGCGACCGGTGGTCCCTCTTCTACTGCGTCCCGCTGGGCCTCGGCGTGCTCAACGTGGGCCTCGTGGCCTATGCGTTCCGCGACAGCATGTCCGTCAAGACGAGGCGCAAGCCAGCAAGCGACGCATCCGCCGCAGACGCAGACGCATCCACCCACCGCACCACCCACCGCACCGCCTCCGCCCTCGTCCACGCCGCCCTCCGCAGCAGGGACGTCTGGCTGCTGAGCCTCTTCTTCTTCTTCTTCCTCGGCGCCGGCGTCACCGCCAGCGGCTGGACCGTCGACTACCTCGTGGTCGTCCGCCACGGCGACCTGGCGCGCATGGGCTATGTCCAGGCCGGCCTGAGCGGCGGCAGCCTGCTGGGGCGCCTGCTGCTGGCGGAGCCGACGCACCGCTGGGGGACGCGGCGGATGGTGTGCATCTACACGCTGCTGGCCATTGGGCTGCAGCTGGTGTTTTGGCTGTGGGTGTCCACCGCCGTACTCGTCTGCTTCTGCTTCTGCCCCTTCTCGTCCGTACTAACACCGACTCCCAGCGTCCCCAACATCATTGTCGCGTCCATCTCGGTCTGCCTCCTCGGCTTCGTCACGGGGCCCTACTTTGCCACGGTGCGTCGACGCTGCTTCTCTCCTTGTGCTCATCGCCAAACACAGTATGCTGCCTCCTGCTGACCCCCCCCCCCCCCCCCCAGGGCATGTCCATCGCCTCCCAGCTCTTCCCCCCCGAGATCCACACCACCGCCCTCGCCTTTGTCTTTGTCATTGCCCAGATCGGCGGCTGCCTCTTCCCCATCGTCACCGGCCTCGTCGCCTCCCGCGTCGGCGTCCACATCCTGCAGCCGATGCTGTGCGCGCTGCTGGTGGCCACGGCCGTGAGCGGGCTGCTGGTGCCGCGGCCCAAGGCGAGCGGGCACGCGCCGCATGAGGAGTAGGTGGGGGGTGCGTGCGGGGCGAGGCGTGCGAATGTGTTGAGTGGCATTGTTGCAGGTGGTCCGGCGTGTCGGCGTGACTGTTTCGTGTGTGTATTTCGTAGGCTGTCTATCTTGAGGAACGGAAAGATGGGACTCTCCCTATTCATAGTAGCTAATCATGACTCGTAATCTGTATGCTGTTCGTCCTGTTCGTTCTGCCCCTCTCCATCACGGCCCCTATATCCGCTCGTCCTCCTCGCGCCACGGCCGGACTTGGCCCTCCAGACCAAACCCGGCATATTCGACCGTCTGCCCGTCGCGCTGCTGGTCGACAATGCGCCCGAACCGCAGCCGCAGCCGGCCCACGTCGGGGTCCACGGGCTGTGCGCCGACCGAGCGGCGGTACATTTCGCCGTCGTCAGGGACGTGGTCAGCGCCGTCGCCGGGACGGGCCGGCCCCAACACCGCCCGCAGCTGGTCGCTGCGCGTCGTCAGCAGCGTCGACGAAAACGACAGCGTGCTGACGACGCCGTTGTGGCGCAGCGCGCGCACGCCCACGAGCAGCATGACCAGCAGCGTGGCGCCTTGCGCGGCGGCGTAGGCGGCCCAGAGCGTGGCGCGGCTGTACACGAAAAAGAGGTGCGTCTCCGTGTAGGTGACGCGCGCGCGCGCGGCCGGCGGCTGCGGCGTGGTGTAGCCGTCAAAGGCGAGCAGGCTGTAGGTGAAGTTGCGCGAGAGGTCCTCGATGGCGGCCGCGAGCGTGCCGTTGCGGCAGCGGCCGGGGCGGATGGCCGAGACGTTGGTGGCCGGGGATGCGTCAAAGACGGTGTCGGCCATGCGCAGCAGCGAGCTGTTGTAGATGTCGGCGCAGTGGATCAGCGGCGACTGCAGCAGCGGCAGCGTGGCCGCCAAGGTTGACCGGCTGCCGCCCCCCGCGGCGCCCGCGCCCTGCTGGATGGCAAACTCGCCGTTGGCGGCCACGCTCAGCTTCGCGCCCAGCAGGTACGTGAACAGCAGGTGCGTGACGTAGAACGCCGGCGTGGCCTGCGCGCAGGCACCGTACGCCGACGTGTTGGCCGTGTAGTTCAGGTTGTCGTAGAGGCGCAGCCCCGACACGCTGCCGCACGTGTCGGACCAGGCCTGCGGCGCGAGCAGCTCGACGCGCCGCGGCACCACCGTCTGCACGCCGTCGGTGAAGTCGAGCGTGACGTCGAACGACGTGTTGTAGAGCTGGCAGACGATGTTGCTGCCGGTGGACGCCGACGGCGCCGACGACGCCGACGACGACGACGACGACGACGACGACGTGTCCCACAGCGGGTTGACGCCCGTCGCCGCAATCAAAATCATATTGTACAGATACGTCGGCGCGGCCGCCACGTAGACGAGCGCGTCGGCCCGGGCCGTGGCCGCGGCGCTAGCGTTGCGCGGGTTCGGCAGGCCGAGCTCGCCGTAAAAGACGTCCTCAAACGTCGCAAACGTGTCGTTGGCCGCGCCCTTGGGGTTGTCGATGCGCCACGTCGCCGGCACGCCGGTGCCGCCGTCCTGCGCCAGCGCCTCGGCCAGGCTCATGCACTTGTACGACGGGCCGTAGAGCGTCTGGTCGTACGAGCTGTTGGGGAAGGGGGCAGCCACCTGCACGATGCCGTTGGCGGCGCTGCTGCTGCCGATGCCGCTGGCGCCAGACGTGCTGCCGCTGCCGTTGTCGCTGCCGCTGCCGGTGGAACTGTCGGTGGAACTGCCCCCGGACCGGCTCCCGCCGCCCATCGCCGCCGACGAGTACACATTGCTAAACAGCGTCGCAATCGCAAAGTGCGCGCCCGCAATGCGCCCCGCGCCCTCCGACGACACCCACAGCTGGTCGTCGCTGAGGTTGAGCGCCGGCACCGCCAGCGTGGCCTCGCGCGCCAGCGGCCGCGCCGCCACGGCCAGCGTCGCCGGCGTCACCACCGACGCCAGCGGCAGGCTCCAGGCCAGCACCGCCACCAGCACCGCCACCTTGGCGTGCACCACGATGCCGCGGCTCGCAAACAGCGCCAGCGGGTTGTTGACCAGGTCAAACAGCCCGTCGATGCCGTCCACCGTCATCGCCGTCCGCCGCAGCGTGTACCACACCTGCTGCGCCGCCACCGCCGCCACCACCATCGACAGCGCCGTCTTGTTGAGGAACGCCAGCGCCGTGCCGATGCGGATCGCCCACGTCTGCGGGCCGTTGTCGTCCTGCGTCAGCGCGCTGAGGGCCGAGAGCAGGCGGGAGGAGGAGGTGGAGGACGGTGCCGAGGTGTCGCTTTCGCTGGGCGCCGCGTCGGCGAGCTGCCCGTCCTTTTGCAGATAGTACACGTCGTGGCCCACGGCAAACAGCAGCCCCGCGACGTACAGCGCGACCGCCGCCGCCGGGTACCGCCAGCCGATGCGCAGCCGCGGGTCGCGCACCCGCGGCCGAAACGTCGGCGTGCGGCCCAGCATGCCCGTCAAACCGCGCCGGCCTTTGCTGAGCGGTCTGCCTTTTGTGTCGGCCGTGTTCGTGATGCTGTCGTTGCCATAGCTGTCGGTCCGCACCTCGTTCGCGCCGCTGGTCGTAAAGGTGTCCTTGTCCGCCATTGAAGCCGATTGTGCTGAGACGAACGGAAATCAAAACGAAAGGCGAGAAAGAAAGTGGATAGGGGCGGCGACAGGAGAGCAGGATCCTTCTCCGCATGCCAAGAACTGCGGCGACAAAAATAAGATGAGCGTGTCCGCCGCCCAGGTTCCAGGTTGTTGAAGGCCGCCCGAGTATGTACGAGACAATGGAATAACAAATAAAGAAGCACAAAAGAAACAGAACAAAATAAAGAGAGCAAAATCAGATAAGAATAAAATAAAGCGAAAACATTCAAAATGAATCAACAAGAGGCGAGGGACGTCAGGTTTTGACCATCACAACAGTAGCTTCTTGGCGTCACGTCTCCTTTTCGAGCTAAACGGAGGGTGAAACAGCCAGGGACGCACTGAACTGCGCCGCACCGTACCGAAGCCGTCGAGAGTGCGACCCGTCACAAACACAGCCCCAAGAATCTCCCATTACTCGATAGTGGTTGGTGGTTAAAGGGGTGCAGATGTTGCATTTCATGCTGCATCGAATCCTTCGCGGAGAAGGAGACAAAAACAATGCAGACGGACAAAACACGACAGGAGGAACGCAGGCATTGCGGCCCCCATCCTACTGTCTGTGCTGTAACAATTAAGCGCCAGGGCGGTCCGGGCGGGCCAGGCAGAAAAGACCTGAACAGGATTCGGTTGCGAGTCGTGGCGCTTGCAGCACACCATCGATCGGCCCCGCCCCACGTTGAAGCGATCTGCGATTCTCAAAGGAAGGGAAGTGGGCATTTAATAACGTGTACGAAATACAGGGCGAGAGGGCGAAGAAGTAGGACCATGGATGTGACGTTGGACAATAAATCATTTCTTTCTTTAAAACGACCAAAATACACCAAAACTGTCACGTCATGAGATTGTACTCCATACGTTGATAGAGCACCGTAACTGACGAAATTGCAGATTGTTCCCAAAGGAGTACACCTAGAATACACGTTGACCTCCTCTCCTGCCTCCCATCGGCCCGTCGCGGCCGTTCTTCCCAGGCGCCGGCCCACAAAAGAGTCTACTTTGTAGACACCCACGCCCCGCCTGCCCATCTACTCCTGCTTGCCCCGCGACAGGTACCACGTCGTCGACGCCGTGCCGTCTGCCACGCCGAGCGCAAAGAGCGCCAGCGCGCCGCCCCAGCCGATGCGGCGCGGGAACAGACCGGCCAGGCCGCCGCGGCGGGGGGCCTCGGCCGTGTTGCGCAGCACGCGGGCCGTCGAGAAGGACGACGTGGACGACGTGGACGACGTAGACGACGTCGGGCCGGCCATGCGGGAGGCGGCGCGGACAGCGGTGCGGGCGAGGATGGCGGACATGTTGAGGTGAGTTGTGGTGAGGTGAAGTCGGTTGAGTTTGGTTGTCGATGACTGAGAAACGTGGTTGATGTGATTTGTGGTTGTTATTTTGTTCTGTGATCTGTGATCTGTGTTCTCCGTTTCTGTCTGTCCGTCTGTACAACCTCCCCCCCTCGATTTATATACACAACGCTGCGTTATGCTTTGGCGTTAGGCTTGGCGATGCGCGCGGTTAAGGCTGTTGGCGTTGTGTTTGCGTTGTGCCTTGCGGGTGTTTACGGCCTCAGCGGGCCTCAGCGGGCCTCAGCGGGCCTTAGCGGGCCTTAGCGGACCTTAGCGGACCTTAGCGGACCTTAGCGGACCTTAGCGGACCTTAGCGGACCTTAGCGGATCTTAGCGGGTCCTCGCCAGCGCTAGCGGCAACCCTATCTTACCCTCTCCCCCGTAAGTCTTCAGTAACAACTACAAACACCACTGTCAGCAGTCTTAGCGGCCCATTGAATCGCCCGCTGGCAGCGTAAGATCCTTTTCGTACTGCGTTATGCTTCGGGATTGCCAGCACAGTTGGCCCATTGCCGTGGACGTGTCGCGTGCCACGCATTGTCAGAGGTATTCCGATCAAAGATGCTGCCTTTAGTCCGCAATGACGTACTTTTGCAGTATTCGTCGTCCAAACGCGATGCTTGATCAACATGGACTCCAGAGACAAAAACAAAAACAACAAACAGTCAAACAAGCCCTTTGCTCGACATACCAACAAACAAAAACACCAAACGCCAATGTCCTAACCGTGCCCATGGCGTTTCGTCACCCGTCCCAACCTGACCTTCTCGCCTACTGCGGCCGCCGGATGGATGGCGGTTTAAACGGCTGTCGCAACCGGTCCATCGGCGCCAGCGCGCTGCCTCCCCGACCTCCTCCAAGTCCACCTCCAATGCGGTTTGCCTGCACTTGCGCATATGTCGTCGTGTGGAACGACGGCGCGGGACGAGTCGCGGGACGCGTTGCTATGCCGCCGCCTCTTCCTCCTCCCCCTCCCCCTCCTCCACCTTTGCCTGCCATCGCACCCAGCTGGTGGTTCTCCTTACCAACCACCGGCCGCTGTGGCGCGCGGTAGGGCCGCGGCTGGTTGTAGCCATAGGGCTGTGGCCGCGGTGGCCGCTGGGGCGGAGGCGCACTCGCCACCGGAAGACCAGCTACTGGCGGCTGTCCATCATCCAGCGTCGGCTCCGTCTCCCGCGGCGGCGAACTCGAAAAGTGGGCGTACCGTTTTGCCACGTCCTTCGTCTTGTCCGTGTTCTTGTCTTTGTCGTTGCTACCTGGCTGGCCCGTCGCGTCCGGACGACAAACGCCCGCGGCCGGCCGCATGTTGCCCCGGACACCACCGAGTGACCGGTTCTTGAGCTCGGCCGGGATGCCGACAGGCCCAGGAGGACCCGGGTGGTGGTGCGGCATCGCAAACATGCTCGACGATCGCTGGAGCCCGGCTTGGACGGGTGCTGTGCTTTGGGGTCGCGTCGTTGTCGTCGTCGTCGTCGTGTCAGCCGTACCGGTCGAATGGCTCCGCGTAAAGCTCTGCAGAATGGTTTGCTGGCCCGTCGGCAGAGCACCCCGTTTGCGTTTGTCGGACGTTGTCGTTGTCGATGTCGACGGTCCCAGCGATGGTCGCTTGGCAGCTTTGGCAACCTCCGCCGCCTCCGCCTCCAGCAAGACCGCCTGGTGCGCCGAGGCTGTCGTGAAGCCCGGGTACGTAGCACCGCCCTCCATCGTCGTCGTGTAGCCGCGCTGCCAGGGCCCTTGGTCGCCGCCGCTGTAGTCGGGCCTCTCCGCCACCATCCGCCGCCGCTGCTGCTGCTGCTGCTGCCGCCGGACCCGGCTCCCATACCCGTACCCGCCGTCCTCGTCCTCGTTGTCGTAGCGCGAGGCCTCCAGCGGGTCCAGCGGGAACACGTCGTCCAGCAGCGGCTCGTCGGCCGGCAGGTCCGCGTAGATGGCGCGCTCGTCGGGCACCGGCCGCCCCAGGATGGCGCCCATCGCCTCGAGCAGCGCGCGGTCGTACGTCGGCCCGCGCTCGGCGAACCAGACGTCGGCCAGGTCGGTCAGAAACGGCGACAGGCTCTGCTCGCTGCGACGACCCTCGCGCTCCCTCTCGCGGTCGGGCGCGCCAAACAGCGCGTAGCTCACGTTCAGCAGGCACTGGGCCCGCGTCATGGCCACGTACAGCAGGCGCCGCTCTTCGTCGACGTCCTCGGCCCGGCTGTGCGGCAGCGAGCCCTCGTAGGCGGCCGGGATGAACACCACGGGCCACTCGAGGCCCTTGGCCGCGTGGATCGTCGAGATCGTCACCATCGGCACCGGCGGCGCGTCGCTGCCGTCGCTGCCGTCGCTGCCGTCGGCGCCGTCGGCGCCGTCCTGCCGCTTGTCGGCGTCGGCGGCGAGGCTGATGTTGGACAGAAACTTGTTGAGCACGTCCGTGTCCCTGGCCTGCTCGACGCCGTCCACCGCCGGCAGCTCGTCCTCGGCCATCAGCTGCGGCGCGTTGCTCATAAACTCCCGCGCCAGCGCCACAAACTCCTCGACGTTGGCCCACCGCGCCTCGTCGTCGCCGCCGTACGTCTCGCCAATGTACGCGCGGTAGTCGAGCTGCTCGGTCAGCGCCACAATCAGCTGGACCAGGTCGTATGCTTTCGAAGGTTCGGTGGTCGTGAAGGCGTCCAACATGGTGCTGACGTCGGCCATCTTTCCGTCCTTTCCTTCACCCTCCTCCCTTTCCCCCTCCCCCCGCAGTCGACCCTGCAGGCGCTGGATCAGATCGATAAAGCGCCCCATCTTCTTCTCCGTCGGCGCCGTGATGGCCGTCTGGGCCTCGCGGTCGCCGCGGCAGTGCTTCGTCAGCAGCGTCCACAGGCTCATGCCGCCCGCCTCGGCCTCCGCCAGACACCCCTGCACCGTCTTGGGCCCCACGCCGCGCCGCGGCACGTTGATGATGCGCGCCAGCACCTCGTTTTTGTGCGGCTGGTGCACCACGCGCAGGTAGTCGACCAGCAGCTTGACCTCGGCGCGCTCAAAGAACTTGCGCCCGCCCAGCATGCGGTACGGCACGCCCGCGCGCGCCAGCGCCTGCTCAATCGGCCGCGACAGCGCCGCCGACCGCACCAGCACGGCCACGTCGCCGTGCGTCAGCAGGCCGCCCGTGAGCCGCGTCGCGCGCCGCGTCTCCTGCAGGATCCACTGCGCCTCGTGCGCCGCGTCGCGCAGGCGCCGCAGCACCGGCCGCGTGCCCGGGGCGTGCACGGGCCGCAGGCTCTTGTCGTAGCGCGCCGGGTCCTGCCGGATGACCTGCAGCGCCGTGCCCAGGATGCACTGCGACGAGCGGTAGTTGTGCTCGAGGGCGATCTCGGCCGTGCGCGGGAAGGCGGCCAGAAACCGCGCCAGGTTCGTCGCCTCGGCCGACCGCCAGCCGTAGATGCTCTGGTCCGGGTCGCCCACGACGGTGATGCGGCGGCGCGCCTGCGCCAGCAGCGTCATGAGCTCAAACTGCACGCCGTTGGTGTCCTGGTACTCGTCGATCAGCACCGCCTCGACGTTGGCCACGCACGCCGGGTGCGCCCGCAGCAGCTCCGCGCAGCGCACCAGCAGGTCGTCGTAGTCGAGCAGGTGCAGGCTCTGCAGGTGCCGCTGGTATTCGTCGTAGACCGTCTGCAGCTGCGCCGCAGCGTGCTTGCGCTCGGCCGACCCGCCGCCCCCCGTCGTCTGGCCACCGCTCTTCTGGATTGTCTTCTTCTGCCTCATCGCCGCCTCCTCGCCGCCCTCGCCCAGGCACCCTTTGCTCTTCCGCTTGCTGATCCACCCGCGCGCCACGCCCGTCTCCAGCGCCAGGTCGAGCCGCTTGACGATCCGCGCCACGATGGCCTTGCTGTCGTGCTCGTCCACGATGCTGAAGCCCCGCGCCAGCCCGATCCGCGTGCCGTACGCCGACAGGTACCGCAGCGCCACGCTGTGGAACGTGCCCAGCACAATCCGCGTCGCCCGCCCTCCCCCCCCGCCGCCGCCCCCCAGCGCCTGCCCGATGCGCGCCTTCATCTCCCGCGCCGCCTTGACCGTAAACGTCGCCACAATCACGTTGCCCGGCGCGAGCCCCACCTCGTCGATCAGCCACGCCACCCGCGACGTCAGCGTGTGCGTCTTGCCGCTGCCCGGCCCCGCCAGGATCGCCACCGTGTCGGCCGTCGACGTGACGGCGCGGCGCTGCGCCACGTTGAGCGTGGCGAGGAGGGCGTTGGTGTTGCATGGCGCATCTCCCCGCTCCGCCGACTCTACCTTGGCCTTGACTTTGGCCGTGGCCTTGGTCTTGGCCCGCTTCGTGGGCGGCTCGGCATGTCGGTCAAAAATCGGAGCATACGGAACAGACGTCGATTTCGTCGTCACGCTGGTGTCTGGCCTCCCCGTGGGCCCTGTCGCTTTCTTCGTCGATGTCGTTGATGTCGTCAACGCGTCTGTGATGGTCGTCGCTGTTGGCGTGGGCTTGGCCTCTAGCGACGGCTCGATTTTGTAGCCATCGTCACTGCTGTCGGCCTCCGAGTCGGAACAGAGGTCGATGACCACCGATGTGCGGTCCATGGTATTCCAACCACGGGGCGTGTTGTGGTATACCAGTGCTCTCTTTTCGGTCAAAGTGGTTGTTGACTTTACGTGGTTCGCCTTAGGCGCGTTCAAGATGCACTAACAGGCGGTACCTCCAGCACGTGTCGCGCTGTCACGTGACTGACGCTGTAGACCCATAAAAGCTGCAGAGAGCGGCACGATCGGCATCGCACTGAAGATGGAGCAAACTGGCTGGCTTATCATCGTGGTGTTTGTGTTCTTCGTTGCGATTGTCTCTCGCCTCGATGAGCACTTTTGGAGCAATGACAACAAGACCCTATTTACGTACGCTGATTGCATCCCTCGTTTGGAGAAAAGGTTCAACCAGTTGCAGAAGACGACATTGCATAAGGCAGTGCTTTGAAACAAGCGGTCGAAAAGTGGGAGAATTCCAAAGTAGAGAAACGTTTAGACAAGACCAAACAAAAACCTTCCAACGAAAAGGGAAATCAACAGAAGAAAACGCATACACCCGGCTCGTAGCGTAAATCATGACAGGAAACGACTCAATACTCCTTATGTATCATCCCCCTTTCCCATATGGTAAACAGTGTAGTAGAAACAAACCAAGCCTCCCCCTCGTGAAACCCCGCCGCAGGATCCTTCTATAAAACAAACAGGCAAAAAGACATGGAAAAGAATGTATGACATACGACGCAAGACAGTCGACGCGGATTACAGGCGTGTATACGAACGTGTATCGAGCGAAAGGAGATGGACGCCAAACGACAGCAGCTTTCATAAAGACAAGGCGTATACGTAAGACGAGACAAAAAAGGTATAATGATGACGCTGGAGAAAGACAATGTCCGAAGACGGGAGAAGTGGTAGAAAGGTCAGAGAAATGACGATGCCTACGCGGCAATGGCTTCCGGGGCCGCGTCCACGGTGTGGAAAGCATCCTCGACCTCGGTCTCACTCTCGCACTCGCTCTCGCTCTCGCTCTCGCTCTCACCTTGGTCCTCGCCCTCGACCTCACCCTCACCCTCACCCTCGCTCATGCTTCCGTACCCCGTATCGTTGTCCATCCCGACCACGCTCCGCGTCACCGCCAGGCACCGGCGCACCATGCTGTGGCGCACGTCCGCGTCCAGGCCGCCGCGGTCGCTGACGGGCCCACCGATCCAGACGCGCAGCGAGCCGGCCAGCTGCTCGAGCGAGATGGCGCAGGCGTCGGCCGTGACGCGGCGGGCGTGCAGGGTCAGCATCAGCCGGAAGGCCGCGGCACAGGCCAGCAGGGACATCTGGTGCTGGGCGCCGGGCAGGACGGCGTCGACGGACGCGAGAATGTCCTGGGGCAGCGCGGCAAAGCGCTGCAGGTGGGCCAGGGCCATGGCGCACCGCAGCGCGACGAGGGCCTCGCGGTCGGCCATCAGCCGCGTCAGGGGCGCATCAATCAGTGGTGGCGGGGGAGAGGCGCCCTCGCCCGCGTCCGCGTCCAGGCTCGGGCGCAGCGCCTGGAGGGCCACGGCGATGCTGGTGCCGCGGTTCTCCTCGACAAGCACCGCGCGGGCGACCAGGGCGCGGACTTGCGCGTGGGAGCCGATGGGCGCGATCTTGGCGGCCAGGTCGATTTCAGCAGCAATCGAGTCGGCCAGGTCGGAATGGTCCTCGTCGGTCTCGGCGGCCAAGGACGCCGTCAGAATGCGATGCACGAGAAGAGACGAGAACCAGGCGGCCACGGCGTCCAGCGGCGAGAGGACGGCCGGGTCCTCGACTACGGCGTTCATACCGTCCATGTCGACGACGGCCGCCGGCACGTCAAAGGTGGTGGGTCGGTTAAACGCCAGATTGTAGGCGCGCTCAATCACATCGTCGTTGAGGACGTCATCGCACTCTTCGGCGAGGAGGGCTTCCAGGTGGCTGGGGAGCCGATCGTCGGCTTGCAGTGAGAATGCACTGCTGACATTGTCGCTGTTGGTGGTGGTGGTGGTAGTGGCGGTGCTGCTACCGCTGTTGCCAGTGTCTTGCAGCTGCATGGCCAACACATTCCGCTCGCGCGCGGCGTTCCACTTGCCGCGGGCCCATTTGGCGGCGATGGCGTCAAAAAGGGCATTCTTGCCGAGGTGGCGCACGAGAATGCGGATGTGCAGCGCGTTGAGCATGAGCCGCAGGGGCGTGTCGGGCAGGGTGTGCGACGCCAGTAGCGTCAGGGTCAGGCGCCGCTCATTGATCTCGCCATCGCCGCCAGCCAGCTGGGCGTCCAGGGCAATGGCCCAGGACTTGATGCGGGCGGTCTCCTGGTCCGACGTCAGGCCCGTCAGCATGCTGTACCGCTCGATGCCGAGGACGTTGCGCGTGCTGAGCTTCATCATCTTGAGGATCAGCGCCGCAGCCTCCAACACGAAATTGTGGCGCGGGACCCAGACCGTCTGGATGGCCGTCAACCACGCATTGCGGCGGACATGGATCGGCGAGGCCAGCGACGGTGCCGCCTGTGGCACTTGATGTGTCTTGCCGTGGGCGGCGGGTCTGGGTGCGGCGAAGAAGGAGGGCACAAAGGCCCACAGGAGCATGCCCAGCAGCAGCAGCAGCTTGAGGTTGGACACGATCTGGGCGGTCGAGACGTAGTAGCCGCCGAAGCCAACGTGCGCGTCGGAGGTGGCCAGTGGGCGCAGGAGCTGCAATGGCAGAGCGAACAGGCCACGGCCCTCGGTCGATTCGGGGTCCATCTCCTGCTCGCGGGCCGCCTCCAAGAGCATCAAGCCGGCCAGCGAGCCAACCATCATCTTGCCGAGGTAAGGGGCGCCGGCCTGCCAGCGGCTCTGCTGCGCCTGCTGTTGCTGCTGAATCTGCTGCTGGCGGATGACGGCAGGGGTGCCTTGGAAGGGCTGTTGTGGGACGGGGTAGGGGCGGCCGGCCGCGGCCTGGGCCTGGAGGATGCGCTTCATCTCTTCGGGCACGGGGATCATGCCGGCCGGGTCTGGTCCGCGCGGTGTGGCGATGGGCGGCGCACCCATAAAGGCGGCCATGGGGTTCGGCTGGCCGGACGCGGGGCCGCTGAAGGGCATGGGCATGGGCGAGGGCTGGGCCATGGGGCTCATGGCGTTGGCGTTGGGGTTGGCGCTGGACAGGGCGCCATGCATGAACAGCTTCTCAAAGGCGGCAATGCGCTGCTGCATCTGGCTGTTTTCGTCGAGGAGGCGATTGTTCCGCTTCTCGAGATGGCGAATGTACTCGGTGGCTTTGCTGAGGACGGTGGCCTTGTTGAGCTTGTGGGCGGGCGTCAGGCCGTGCAGCTCCTCGCGGTCTTCCGTCGTGTCCTCGCCGCGCGCGCTCTTGGACATGATGCGCAGGCTGGGCACGCTGTCCCGGAGCGCCGCGATCTTGTCGTTGAGGTTGGTGCGGTAGCGCTTCTCAATCATGTTGTGGGCTGTCTTCTTGACGGGCTGGGAGCCGTCCTCGTCGTCGTCGTCGTCGTCGTCATCCTCGTCGGCCGACGGCTTGCGCTTGCGGCTGCCGGTGCGGGTGGGATCGCCGGCGTCGGCGGCGGCCTCGTCGGGCGAAGAAGCAGCACCGCCGCCAGTACTAGACTGGGGGCTGGCCTGGCTCTTCGGGCTGTGGTACTGCAGGTGGGCAGGCATGGCGATGTTCTTGAGAGCGGCCTGCTGCTCGGGGGTCAACGAGTTCAGAATCTCAGGGGGGGGTTGCGGCCGGACTTGGCCTGGCGGCTGCTGCGCTTGCTGTTGCAGGTGGGGTTGCTGTGCTTGCTGTTGCAGGTGGTGTTGCTGTTGACTTTGCTGACTTTGGAAGGATTGCTGCTGCAGCTGCTGCCGAAGCAGGTCGCCGCCGTCTTGGCTCTGATCAGGCGGTTGCTGTCCCTGCTGGAGGGGCGCGTCTTCATGTGACCGTTGCGGAAGCTGCCAGGTAAACTGCGGTGCGGCGTTGGACACGCCCCACTGCTGGGCGCCGAACTGGAACTGGGGGTTGTAGAAGCCGCTGGGGATGGCGGCGGGGTTGAAGCTGCTCTGCAGCTGCTGGAGGGCGGACGGGTCGAAGCCACCGCCGCTGCCGGCGTTGAGGGCGTTCGGGAAGAAGCCCCAGCTGCTGTTGGGGTCTTGGAGGAAGAAGCTGTCGCCGGGGGCCGCGGTTGTAGTTGTACCGGCCGCGTCGGACGGGATGGAAGGGTCGGGGCCCAGGGTGGACGAGGCAGTGAGGTAAGGCGGTGCGGAGCTGACGGGGCTGTTGTTGAAACTGGATGTGTTGCTGACGTCGCTGTTTGTGCCGAAGTCGCTGGTGATGCTGTTCTTCTTGGCCTTCCGTTTGCGATGCCCGGACGACGCGGCGCTGCTATTGCTGCCAGGACTCCGGCTGAGGCTGCTGTTGGGGTCGGTATTCATAAGATCCTGCTGGTGCGTGTCGACGAGGCCATGCGACATGGTGCCGGTGGTCGTTGGCGGAATGCTTCCCACGCTGTCAGACGAGAGATCATAAGACTCGAGACCCGCAAAGGTTGGGGCAACGTCCTGTTGCTCAGCCATGATGCAACCGTTCGACCTTCCAAAAGTCGACACGCTCGTCGGCGCAGTGTGGCAGTCGTGCAGTCAGTCCGCTGGCCCTGTCGGATGGTATGGGCTTCGCTTCGAATCGTATGTCGGTCGTCGCCTCTGACGTTGCCTGTCGCTATGGCACGGGCTTTGCCGTGCGTGCCCTAGACAACGTATATCTTTCGAAGGATCAAAAATGGCCTGACCCGAAGATGGTACGGGTAATATCTCCGGACGTGGCAGAGACGAATTAAAGTAAGCGGTGGGGACGGGGGTGATGGGGGGGTGATGGGGGGTGATGGGGCGTATGCAAGGAAAGGAGGACAGGCGATGCGACGCCTCCTTCCCACAAGGCTGGTGGATGAGTATGGGCGCTGTGAGCAGCAACGGGCAGAAGATGGACGCTAGGAGGCCGAGAGAGGTCGTCGAGCGGAGAAACGAGGGCCCTGGGGAGAGCGCTCTGCACGAAGCAGGTGAGAACGGCTGCAGACTGTCTACGACTCTGCTGCCAACGACTTGCTAGAGGTGGACCATGCCGCAGATTGCTGAACAGCGGCGGGCAGCCCGCAATTGCAATGGCCCGCCGAGGACAAACGACGACGAGCGTGGCGCGCCAGACGAGAAGGCGTGTCGTCGTGGGCCGTGGGAGTTGGATTGGGTCGTCTCGGGCGTCTTGGGCTGCTTCGAGATCGTTTGGATCGCTCTGAGATCTGGGCTCCTGGTCAATCGCGCCTCGATCGTGCCTCGATCGGTCCGTGGGCTTCGTCGCAATCTGGCGGCCGGCCGCAGGCCTAATCTCGTCGTGTAGGGTGTAGGGTGTAGGGTTGCGAGGCGGGCCGGGCAACAAGAATGGCAAAAACAATGTGAGGGAGAAAAGGGGCGGGGGGGAAACAATCGTCGGGGACGGACGGCGATGGATGAACAAAAGTCGTATGACGGGGAAGGTGGGAGAGGTTTTGGGCAGGAAGGAGTGAGGAGTCGGCCTTGGTCGAGTCGAGGGAAGGCGCCCTAGTGATAGGCCGGATCAGCCCACCGTTGCGAGGAATCGTTCCATACGGCGTTCATAGCGTTGCGGGTTGTGGGCGTGAGGGCATTTCATTTAAGTGATCCCTGCTCGCCCAGGCCCGCTCATGCCCAGCGACAGCGCTCGGAAGCGCTGTAAAGACCCGGCGCACGGAGTACTACTACGTTGGAATTACGTCGTCCAAGTCCACTAAAAGGCTTCCACGGCGAATTGCACAAAAGTGGTTTAGTGGGGAATAGAAGGACGCCTTCATCTATACCGTATACGGACGAGGAGAGGGGCAGGAAAGAGCGACTGTTCATGGAGAGCCGTGTTATAAGTATCCACACTGTGCATTCGCACGGCTGTGCAGACACCTCAACAGCACCCGTCCGTCGCTGAAGCATGTCGGCACAGGCGCCGTAGGTAGGGAATAAAGGTGTCTACAGCTAGTCTGGCTTGAAGCAGAAGGAAATACGGGTCAATGCAGGGTAAGGAGCCAGCGACGGGAGACTGGGGAGAGGCGGGAAGGGATGCGACACATTCCAGGAGTGGCATTCTCAGAGCGCAAGGTGCGGATCCACAACGGAACATGCCATGTGCGTTGAGTGGGTAGATACAGGGGTGCAGCGAGTGCGACAGCAGCGGGTCTCGTGTCGAACAGTTCCTTCAAGTGCGTTCTCAATGGGTTCTCGATGAGTTCTCAGTGAGTTCTCTCGCACAGTTCTAATGGCTCCTTCCCGTTTCTTCGCCCCGACGGACACGATTGCGCCTTCCCAAAGGACGGCCCTTGCAGTGGACGTCCTGTGTTCCATGCGAGACAGGGAAGGAACGAATGGGAAACAGGCGACGGTCACAGGAATTGGAAGTCTACACCGTGTGAAGTGTCGTCTGGACGAACCACACGACGATACAACATGTACTCTACCACATGCGCCCGTTGACAACAAGCGGCCGTTGCAGAGCAAGCGAAGAGAAGAATTTGCACAACTGGCTTGGTGGATTCGGACGCTGCAGCCAGCACGTGAAACTGCGCCTGGAACGGAAGCTACGAGGCAGGAACGCGCGGACGGGCAGATTGGGAAGGTGCCTGTTTGGTAATTACGTGATCTCTCCTGCTGAAAGTCAACGTTGGCAGCGGTACAGCTCAAGATAAAATAACAGACAAGCCAGACTCGATACAGGGCACGTGCATTGTTGTATTGTCTCGGTGTGTGCCGTTCGCATACTTCGTACGTCGTTCGCGGTCCAGAATCGTCGGCAGGGACCCGCTGTTAAGCTGATCGGCACGGTTAAATCTATCCACAGCGTAAACGGATTTGGCACTAAACCTTGCTTTTTGCCCGTTGCACGAGTACTTTTACATGGAATACGAGAACGGCGCTGTCGAAAGAGTCGGCCAAGACCACTAAGAGCAAGTTTATGACCGTTGACGGCGTTTGATATGGAAATAAAAGGGTAAAAAATGGATGCCAGTAGGGAAAAAGACAATGAAAACATACGAGGCCGGGCAGACATGCAAAACGAAAGAAGAAACGAGGATATGTGCGGGACAAAGAAAAAGGAAAAACGAGAGCTTGCACGGGAAAAGAGAAAAAAAGGAGAACATAAACACTACAAGGAAAAAGAGAAGAAAAGAAAAACGAAGAAAAAAATACATATAAATATAAAAAGATGACTGTGTATGACAGATAAGCTGCACCCGTTTCCGTCCTCGAAACGCCGTCTCGACTTCGACAACGGCGAGTCCAATCAAGATCAAGACTAAAGAAAAAAAAAAGACCAGGGCCAAAGGGCAGAAACAGGGAGGGAACACGACGGCACAAAGAACGCCACATTGGCCTGTTTTGGTGGCGATTTTGGAGCTGGGACGTTGTGCAGCGACTTTAGTCGTTCACCGAGATTTTGGAATAGTGGACCAGTGGGGATAGCATAGTGCCAAAGCGGCCGTTGGACAACGTTGCAGTGACGAGATTGTGCTCTTGGCAAGACGGCGCGAAAATAACAAGGCGAGCGTGGGAATGAAAAAGTAAAAACAAAGAAAAAAGAAGGAGGAGGAGGAGGAGGAGGAGGAGGAGAAGAGGAAGAAGAAGAAGAAAAACAAGAACAGAAAAAGAAGGTGGAAAAAGAAGAGCAAAAATGGAGAAGAAGAAAAAGAATAACAAAACAATAAGATAGTCCGACGGTCTGCCATAAACGACAGACGCTTCCGTCGGTCAAGACATACAAAAGACTACTCCTCGTTGTGGGCAAACTTTGGCGTGCAGACGAGTGGTGCAAAGTATACGAATGGATCATTGGACGGCGTAGACACACTCTCCTACTCCATGTTGTACGGGGCTCCCCTTATTGTCCAATGTGTGCCGCGTCATGGAAATCGCTGCCGCGTTTCAAACGCATCCGAAACAGACGGGGTCGTGACTGGGAAGGGAAGAAACGGATTCTGGTGGTCCATGCGCAGGGCGGCGTTCGTGACAGGCGATCATGGACGTTCCAAATCACACAATTTTATGACAGCAGCCCTCGATCGGGTGCCAGCATCGTCGAGTTTACGTAGTTAATGGTAATTCAATTTCAAAACAAATTGTGCAGTCTTTGCCATGGCAAAATCAATAATGGGACAACAGAGGCATCAAACGACAACAAAAGGAAGAGTGGTCGGTTATTCTAATCATCAAATGAACATAGGAACAAGGGAAACGAGAACGAAGTAGGTGAAAAAGAAATGAAAGCACAAAAATAAAAAAGGTAAGCAAGTAAATAAAATAAAAACAGGCCGGATGACAATGGTCAAAGACCACAACGGGCCAGACGAAATCCAAATATGTCCCAGAGCCGGACATGATAAACCAGGCAGCATTAACATAGACTCAAAACACATCGCCACACCGCCACACCGCCACACCACCGCACCAGGGCCCTACCAGATGTCCTCGCTGCTCTGCACCATCTCCATCGTCGGCGTCTTGGGCTCCAGCCGCCGCATGCGCTTGCGGTCCGCCTTGGTCACCAGGCTCGGCGTCATCGGAATCACGGGCGAGAACGGCTGGTAGGGCGTGTAGGGCACGGGGGCGCCGGTCCAGGGCGTCTGGGCGCCGGTGCCGAGGCCGGGCGACAGCGGCTGGGCGCGCTCAAAGACGGTCTGCTTGGTCTGGCTGTGCGCGGCAAAGGAGGGCGAGGTGAGGGCGGGCTCGTAGGCGCGCAGGGGGAGGCCGCCGCCGGTGCGCACGGCGGAGGGGGCGTTGCTGCGGCCGAGGCCGGCGACGGCAGACGAAGAGGAGGAGGAGGGGGAGGCGGAGGCAAAGACGACGCCGGTCGGCGACATGGGCTGGTTGAGGTTGATGCCGGAAAAGGTCGTCTTGGTGGCGCGCGGGGAGGCCGGCAGCGAGGCCAGCGACGGGAAGCGGTTGACGCCGGGCTTGGGCGACGTGGGCAGGCCGACGAGGGGTGCGGACGAGTCCGCCGAGGCGCTGGAGCCGCCAGACACGCCAGAGATGCCAGACACGCCAGAGACGGCCGAGACGCCGCCCGAGGGAGACACGGCCGACTGGGGCTCGTATGCGTGGGCCGACGTGGGGCCGGTGGCCGTGACCAGAGACAGGTTCCGGGGCGGCATCTGTCTGTTGGGCGAGGCGGCGGCCGCCGCGCCAATCGAGGCCCCGATGCGCTCGTCAATGCTCAGCGTGCTCAGCGGCGACGTCTCGGGCGTCGGCTGCTGCGTCGGCACGGGCGGCGGTGCGGCCGGCGCATAGTGCCGCGGCGAGATGGGATTCATCTCTTCCGCCTCGACGTAGCCGCCGCCGTTGCCATAACCATACCCATAACCGCCCGGGGCCGCGCCGTTGGGGGCCGCAAAGCGCGGGAAGGTCCCCGACATGGGCGTCATGATGGGCGACGAGATGCTGATGCCCTGCATCTTCTTCTTGCCGCGCGGCGACTTGAGCGCCGACAGGATCGACGACGTGCGCGACGTCCGCTCGGAGGTGCGCTCTGTGCGCTCGCCGTCGCCCGTCAGCACCAGCTTGGCCGGCTTCGCTTTGGCCTTGCGCAGCAGCGTCGACGTCGAGCTGGTCGACTCGTCCTTGCGGTGGGTCGGGTAGTTGTGGTTTTGTGGTGGCGGCAGCGCCGTCGCGGGGCTCGGGTTGTTGAAGCCCACGTGGGCGCCTGGTCGGGCCGCGACCGGCGAGCTGCGCGCGCTGTTGCTCGCCGACGGCGGGCCCAGCGACGCCGGCGGGTCGTGCAGGACCACGCCGTTCGCCTTGGCCTCCTCCTGCTCCATCACGTACTTGTACATCTGCTCCAGCTGCGACTGCGCCATCTCGCGGTCGGCCGTCACAATCTCCTGGTCCACCGACGGATCGACGCCGGGCACGCGGAACGACGACGCGTACGACGCCGACAGGTACAGGTTGCTCTTGGCGTGCAGCGACGACACAACGGTGCCGCCGTGGGTCTCGGTCTCGGTCGGGCTGACGGCGTGGTCGAAGTGCGACGCCGCGTAGCCACCAAAGGCAAGGGCACTGCCGTGGATGCTCTCGCCGTGGAAAAAGGCCGGCGTCTTCACCGCAAACGGCACGACGCTGTCTTGCAGCTGCAGCGTCTCGGGCTGGAACTCGAATGCAAACGCGTGCGACGGCGCGAGGTCGTCAAACTCGTCGCCGGACCGCAGGTGCTCGCGGCGGCGCTTGGACAGCAGCAAGAGGGCGACGGCGACGACCACGAGGCAAAAGGCGTACGAGCCGACGATGCCGCCGATCTGCGCAGGAAGGTAGGCGGTGTCGCTCAACGGGGCCGGCAGGCCGTCGCGGGTACGGTGTGATGGTGATATTGATGGAGCAAAAGCGGCGACGTCCACGTCGCGCTGGATGGCAGAAGCCGAGACGACGGCGAACAAACAAGTCAGGGGCGAAGCGAAGAAGAAAGGAGTGGATGCCTGGTGATGTCGGCTCGTTCGCATGTTGGAGAGAAAAGAGAGGAAAGAGGAAAGAAGTGGAGGAGAGATGGAGGGTATGTGGAATGTTATAAGGATGGTGGAAAGGAGCAAAATGGAGGGACGAAACGTCTCCGTCTCGATGTTGTTGTTTATGTTTTGTCTTTTCTGGGTCTGTTTCTGCTTGCGTCCGCGGTGACGATCGCCGAAGCCCCAAGGAGACTCAAACGATGAGACGCATGATGCAGCACAAGGGACAGTTGCGAGGGACAGTTGCGAGGGGGCGGAACAAGGGGAGGGACGAGAAAGAGAAGACAAGGAACAGGAGAATGGATGTTGAGTGGTGGGAAACAGCCAAAGGAAACAGCCAACGGTCCAAATCGATCAAAAGGAGAAATGCATATCACAGAAACCCGATGGGCGCCGCGGGACGCACGTCGTATATACCGTCCTCAGCGGCTGGTGATACTCGAAGCCGTTTGGGGCAAGGCCCACCGATGGACCGACTCATCTCTGCGCTCCATGCTGCGCAAGGTCGAGCACCCGGCCGTGTCCCCTCGCCTTTGTGCCTTTGTTTGCTGGCCACTCGCGTCCAAGAGCAACGACAATCACACTTTTCGACCCGCTCTGCGTCCTGCTGTCCCCTCTCCCGCCGTCACTCGTTGTGACGAGCAGGGCGGCTGGAGGTGGTGCTGAGCGTGGGTTGGCCGTGGCCTCGACGTTGTGGACGATGTCCTTCACCCCAGCAGGGCGCCCTATTGGCTGTAGACCCTGGAAGGTGCCGGGCCGCCCACGAGCCAATCCGCCCGGGGTGCTAAGCGCCGGCCTACGGGGCGCTCTTTCCTCTTTTGCTCGCAATTGGCGAGCGTGTGAAATGATTGGCTGTGCAGCGGCGATGGACCCACTTAGTCTCTCTGGTTCCACTTTTTATGGTCTTGATCGACCTGGGCTCCTGGGCTCCTCTCCCCGCCATTTCATTGTCTGCCGTAATTACTTCGTATGCCCTGTGCCTTTCGGATGCATTGGCTACAAACTGCTCTTTTTCGTTTTGCGTCCGCTTTTGCTTCCCTGTTTTTCTCGTTCCTGTCGATATTGCATTGTTCCTCGCGAATGGTAATTTTGAATGCGAATTCTCAAGCTCTGATCTTGTATGGAGTATCTTAGGTCGTATGTTCCTCATGCAGAGTACAAGTATGTGTGGATTTGATGTGATTTCCGTACCTTACGTCGTTGGATGGGAGGCTGGGGAATGTTCGACACACGACCTCCCACTTCCTAAAAATAACTATCCAAAGGGCGGCCAGGCCCAGCTCCAGACGGCTCCCTGTGGAGGTGCGTCGAATGGACAAGCCTTCTTTGTACTTACAGGGGACTGGGCGCCTCGCGCTGTCTCTCCCTCTCTCTCCCGTTTCTCTCTTTCCTTTCATTCATGCACTCTTGTTGTAACACCCTCGATTTGCCTCCCCACCTTCACGTTTGTGACTGCCGTGATCGTAGCCCCTTGCAGATGCAGCATTGTGCAAGCGAGAAAAGCTCGAAAGCGTGCTTTTCCACTTCATCGTGTCGACTGCCGTCGATTTGTTGCATCGGGCGTGGCAACGGTAGTTTTGTATGGAGTACGTCCGTAGGCAAAAGGTCATCAACAGGGAGATCGCCACACGAAGCGCCGTAGACTCTGATCGGCATCGCATTGGACCTGTGAAAGCTGCGATCACAGTCACAGTCACCTACACTCCAAGCTCCTGGTTGGGTCATGACAAGTGCGTGCCCCTTCAACATGCGTGAGGTGATTGTATTTGTTTCCCTTCGTTTCCTGTCGCAGTGGGGGCCGAAATGGCGAACCAGACAACGGACGACGTACAATGTGCAAGTAGTAGAGAAAAAAAGTAAGGATAACAAGAAAGAAAGATCGACATGACCGTTATCTCCATTAAGCTGCTGCACTTCACATTCATGCCGGCAGGCACGCATTTTGCACCGCCGTAATTCAACATATGTCTTCCCAGCGCAGCGACAGGCAAAGGCAAGCGGGGAAAGAAAACAGATTTCGTGAACACCAAGGTCATGCACCTCACCCACCGTCGTGCACAGACCTGTGATGTGACGGGATTTACGACATACAATTCCATTGAGCAAAAATACCACCCTAGTCGACCAGCCCTTGCCAATGCCCCATTTTAATATTCAGTGCTTTTGCTTACAACGGAGGACCGCCGTATGATTATCGTCTTTCGTCCCCGTCGGTTAAAAAGCGGCACAACCAGACGGAATCATCACATTTGATATGCAGCAAGCAGGCTTAGCCAGGAGGAAGAGCAAGTGAAAGAAGCAGGCCTTGTCACCTGAAGGGGCTAGTCATGTTAGTGTATCACAGACACGAAGGAGAACCCGCGCCGTGTTCAACAGCTTGTGACATGGCTGTACATTTCGTTGATGCACGTGTGGTATAGTAGTTGACCATTGACAACAGCTGAAAGAATAAATCAAGAAGAAATAGCCATGTTTTTCTTACATTTTTGTAAAATAATATTAAATGAAGTAGAATAAAATATAAAAAAAAATCACTCTTAACTGTGTCTTTTCAAAGGTTCTTTTTTTTTACCGTTTTTTTATCAATCTTTATTTATTTTAACTATGTATTTCATGGCGTAAATGTGTCATAAGTAACGAAAAAACACAGCATAGTTACAAATGCAGCCTACTCAGAGCTGTAAATCGTATTTCACGTTATATTCCCGGAAATAAACATAATCCAAAAAACGTCATTTGTGTATCATAATCATATAGCTAAAGCGGTACTGAAAGCCAAAGCGGTACTGCAAATTAACCCAAAAAGATATCCAAAAAAGAACAGTGCGATAGAAAGCGAAAGCCAGTTCATAAGTCTGAAAGTATTGACACAACATGCCGCCTATGCCTTGGCGTCCGGGTTCGCCGCCTGCACGACTAGAACACTCGCCTTGGGCTTGGCATGGATCACGTACGCAGCCGCGACACCGACCGTCTTGGAGAGGTCGTGGCCCGAGGACGAGGACGAGGACTCGCCAAGCGAGCGGTTCGGGCGACTGTCGTTGAAGCGGCTGTGGCGGCGACCGACGACGATGAGATCGCCCGCATTCCTGGGCGCCTGGCCCACAATCGTGGACGCACGCGCCACGACATCGTCCAGCACACTACTGCTCTTGCCGTGCACAGTAATGTCGACAAACGAGACGCGGTCGGCCAGGTCGGCGGGCAGCGATGACTGCAGGGTGGCCAGCAGGCCCAGGTCCTGTGCCGACGGCTCGTCCTCGAGGGCGGCTTCCTTGCTCTTGATCACGGCCTGGGTGGGATCTTCGGCGGAGTAGCCGCCGTGGACTTGCTCGGGGGCGCTGATATCGGCAGTGGCGGCGTTGTTGCCGCTCCATATGACATGGGCAATGGTGGCCGTGATGTTCTTGTTCTTGGCCAGCTGGAGGACAAAGCGAATAGCGACACGGTCATCCGCGCCCCCAAAGAACGGCAGGAAGACACAGTGGCACTTGTTGGCGACCGGGAGGACGGCGGCGTTCCGCTGGCTGTGCATGGACAGCACCGAGATGGTACGTGAGAGCAGGGGCCGGTCGCCAGTGCGCGCCGACGAGGAAGCGCCACCACCGAAGCCGTTGTCAATGAAAACGCCCGTGTTGCAGACCGCCTTTTCCAGAGTGGCATGAACAAAGTCCAGGTGCGAATGGTCGTTGAAGCGGTCAGCACTGGACGCGGCGATGACGACAGTAGACGGGTCGTCGATGGCCTTGTCACCCCACGGAATCAGAACAAAGTCGGAGGACATCTCGGTGGCCTCGGTGGCCAGTGTCTCGGGGAACGAAGCAGCAGGAACGACGGAAACCTGTCCAGAGACAGCCACATCGTGGAGCTGTGAGAAGGTGCGGAAGGTGTTGACGACGGGATCGCGGCGGGCAAGCTCGTCCACCTCCGACACCTTCATGACAGACGATGTACGGTCGGTGAGCTCGAGAATGCGAATGCCGTGCACCTGGAGATGACGACGCGGGGGGGATTCAACCTGCGGCTGCGGCGCTTCGTCTTTCCTGGCAACAATGACATTGTTGGAAGGCGTACTGGAGTCTCCCAGGAGGGATATGAAGGTGAACAGGCTGGGAAGACTGTCGAGTCGGAGGTAGACAAGAAGGCGGCGGACCTGCGTTTCGTTGAGTTTGTTGACAGACGCATGCTGACTGGAGCTCTCTGATCCAATCGGGTTGCCGTCCCAGTCAATCTCGCCACGGCGGAACTTCTCGACCTTCTGCTGGTACCACAGCGGGTACAGGAGCTTCGTCAGAGGTGTTGTCGCAACAGTTGTGATGACGGCCATGACAACGAAGATGGTGAACGTCCGCTGGGACAAAATGTGCGCCTGGTAACCAATATTCTACATGGGTTTGTTAGCACTTGTCACTTATGGTAGAGACCAGCAGAATAGTAGCTGACAGAGGCGTGGGGGAGGGGTGCGGGTGCGTACCAGGACAATCAGCTCGACGAGACCCTTGCAACTCATGAGGACACCGATACTGAGACTCTCGCGCCAGAACATATTGGTTAGGCGGGCCGAGAGGGTACCACCGATGATCTTGCCGAAGAAGGCGACGGCAATGACGCCGACGACATAGGCCCAGGTGATGCCGTCGTTCAGAAGGCCGAGGTTGGTGCTGAGACCAGAGAGGGCAAAGTAGAGCGGAAGGAAAAACGCAGAGATGAAATCCTCGAGCTTCTCCGTCAGTTTGATGGCAAAGCCGCCATCGTGGGGGCATATGATGCCGACGAGGAAGCCACCAAAGATGGGATGGACACCAATAATGCCGGTAAACCAGGCAGAGGCGAGCACGAGCAGGATCGTCACACAGACCATGGACTCGGACGGGCCGTTCTGCAAGCTGCCGTTGCGGCGGAGCAGCCAGACGAAAGCGGGGCGAACGGCAAAGACGAGACACAGGATCCAGCCAAACACAACGAGCAAAGCCCACAGGGCGGTCAGACCGCTGCTGTTGTTGACTAGGGCGACACAGAGTGCAAGCAGAATCCAACCAACGACGTCGTTACCGACACCGGCGGCCAGGGTCGTGACACCGACAATGTTACCCAGCAGGTTCAGCTCCGTGAGAATGCGGCACAGAACCGGAAAGGCGGTAATGGCAAGCGCAGTGCCGACGAAGAGGCCGAAGACACCAAAGCTGATGGGCAGGGTGCCGGGCTCGTTGGCGAACTGGTGGTACATGCCGTAGGCAATCGCATAACCCAGACCGAAGGGCAGGGCCATGCTAGCGATGGAGACACTGACGGCAACGCGCCAATTGCGCTTGAACAGACGAACGTCGACCTCAAGGCCGGTCAAAAAGAGGAACAGGATGAGACCAAGGTTGGCGACATTGTTGAGGACGGGCATGCTGACGGTGGGGAAAATATTGCTCTGGAAACCGGGGATGCGGCTCAGGACGGAGGGACCGAGCAGGATGCCTCCGATGACCTCTGCGATGACACGCGGCTGGCCGATGAGGCGCAGAGGGTAGGCCAACAAGCGACAGAAAGCAACGATAATGGTCGCCTGAACAATAAACAAGATGATGGGATTGGCGGCGTTGTAGACGATGGGGTTTGCGCCGTCGAGGACACCGGACTGCGGTGACGCCCGGAGAGTGGATGTAGGTGACGCGGTCGACGTAGTCGAAGACACAGTCGAGACGACGGTTGACAAAAGCGTCGTCGTAACGGTCTCGGTCGTGGCCGCCATGGCTGCCCGAGGTGAGTATGTCGTAGTTTTGGGGGGCACAAAGACGAGAGGACGGCCCCGGAGTGGTGGTATGTGCTCCTTGGTGAACGTTTGTTCGGAGCACCGATAACTCGCACAAGAGCAGTGAGTCAACGAAGCTTCGGGACCAGTAGAGACGAAGAAGCAAGACTGGAGAGAAGTGTGAGAGATGAAAGAGAGAAATAGGGCATATACGTTGTATATAACAGAATAAGAGCAGGAGGAGAGCAAGGCAGAGGTCCACGTCCAGAGAGGGTCAAGCTAAAAGTAACGGCAGACGGTGCATCGATCCGTGCCAATCCTGGCGGGGAAAGCTTGGGGGTTTTGAAACAACCGACGATGAGCAAGAAACAAATCAGAAAAGCGAACGTGGTGGTGGTGGAAGAGATGTAAAAGGAGGAGACAAAATAGGGGCAGACAATGGTAGCTTGTCTCGCCTGAAAACGGAAAGAACTCTCTTCTCGTCAATAGCAGGAGCCAACATGTCACTCGGGCGTGGCTTCTCTGTCAGCATAATCAACGCTAACTGAGAATTCGGGGTAGGGCTGGACAAGAGATAGGGCTGCCGGCAGCACGACGGCTGTTGATAGCATGTGGCGCTGGAACGTGACTTCTCTATCTGTTGGGCTGACGCACCTCTTTCCCTTGTCCCTCGACAAGTCGAAAAAGGCAAGAAGCTCTGCTTCCGAACCTTGCTCGTTCCTTCTGTGGTCTCGTCTTCGCCCAGGCCAAGTCTGCCAAACCGTCCACACCTAAGCTCGCGCAAGCTCAAGCAAGCTCAAGTCCACGTTTCTACCTCCTTTGCATTTTCGTCCTCTATCACTTTTCTTCCAAAACGTGAATTACTTTTGTCATCCTCATTCCTTTCATTGGTCTCTGTGACTCTTTCCCTTTGAATCACCTCTCTCTCCCATCGCACCTTCTTTGTAGAATGTCATTGCCGTCCCCTCCCTCTTTCCTTTTCCATGTGTATACGCTAGTACCCGCAGGAAAGCACGACTATGTCGTACAATGGGGCAAGCACTTGCCAGTTTGGCGGGTTGGGTGGCCACGTGCCACGCATCCACACCGTCGTAGTGGTGGACAACGTTCTAGACCCTGGACTGCGGCACTCCATACGACGGTCAACGCCATCCTAGCTATATGCGCAATCGTAATACCGACTCGCCACTGGCAATATTTTGCATTCGTTGCTTCTCGTCCCCACCCTTACGTCTTGCTGGACCCTTGTCAAAAGCTCTCCATACGCCCAGCCTCCTCAACTACATGCTCTCCATCGAGAGAACAAGGGTTGCTCTCGCACTCAATTGCCCCTACACTGGTTCCCTGCGGACCTACCTTGTCGCCAAATGTCGGGCGCTGTGTCTGTCATCCCCGTCCTGCGTGCTTTTCCCAAGATAGGCTACTCATAAGCTCGTCATTGTTGGAGAACGAAGAAGGGGGGGGACAACAGCCAAACCGGCAGGGAAGAGGAGGGAAGGAGATAGAGGGAGGATCGGACACGAAAACTTGTTTTTACGAAACTCAGTACAGAACATACGACCCTGATAGATGGACTGAGAATATGGAATTCGAGGGGTTTTAAGAGAGAAGGAAAAAGGTGTGGATGGTGAGCGAAGAGGGATCGTATGGCAAGTACCAAAACATATGGAGAAGAGCTCGGAGTACAGAGTGCCTATTCGGAGAAGGGGGCTGTGTGAGACAAAAAAGTAAAATGGAGTGGGAAGAAATGCCTAAACTGGCTAGCTGACCGGAATCCTACATTTGCATGCGCGATAACATACTCCCAAACTCTTTTTCCTCTTTGCTATCCTTACGAGGTGTTTTTTGCACCGCGCTCTAATGAGGTGGTGAGCAATGTGTAGGACAAGGTGTAATTTTAACCCGGAAACATGGCCACATGGGACTCCCTATCAAACATTGAAACAAGACGATAGATGACTACTGTATAGCTAGATGTCCTTTTCCGTGCATCATTTGGTTGCATTTCCGCTACACGTCAAAGGATTTAATGGAAATATTATTTATATATACACAGAAAAGGTCCACTCGGACGTCGAGCGGTCGACAAGAACAGAATATAGCGAGGGAGTTGCAGGCCGCTCCAGGAGACACTTTGGTTCTTCGCCTTCCTCCGCTCTTTTTCCACTACTGTCGGTTTCCATTTCGGCCCTCCCCTGTTGCCTTGCCGTTCTAAGTTGCCCGCCATTCCTCTCTCTCTTTTGGCCATTTTTACACTGTTTTGATATCTTACATGTGTGGGCATACCCTGCCTGTGATGCTCAGAAGGGATGCGGGTTCCGTCGAGACCAGAGGGCGGCGTGGTATTGGGCGGCAGCAGACAGCATTCGAATGACGAAATGTGCTCTCCAAACGAACATGTCTGCTGGCTCATCCCCATACTAGCAGCCCCCAAGCCGCGTGAAGCACCCCAAATAACCTCTCATGGGCTGGAGACAGGACCGTAACCATGATCCGATGACTGCCTCCAGCTGAACCAGTCTCGCGCATCATCCATCATCTCGGTCCCGTCAGAAGGAAACAAAGAAAACATAAAATAAAAACAAAGACCAACGCGCCAGAGCCAACACCCCAGGTGGAAACAACGCGCCGAAAAGCAAAAGAAGGAGAAGAAGAAGAAGAGAAAAGAAAATGCCAGCCGAGCGACCAGTGTAGCTGTTCTTTCCATCTGCCTTGTCGGCAACCATTCAACACGACAAGGCAGAAGATCCGCGTAGGCGAGACGCAGGAAGACTGCTGTACTACCACCAGATTGCAGGCCAGTTTGATATGCGAAATGAAAATAAAAAAAGAGATAAGGGTCGTCGGTGATGATAAAGCAACACTGACATGCGTCCAGGAAAACACCTTTTTCTCTAAGAAATGACAATGTTATGGGGGAAATGCGAAAAAAAAACACCGTGGTGTATAAAAACTCAAAACGCCATCAGGGGATCGTGTATAGGAAGCAGCCGATGCTTTTCCACCTCATATTTTCTCGTGGTCTTCGAGATGACCACAGCCAAAATAAAAGGGCAAAGCAAGTAATGATATGTATGTGCAAGAAGCCGAAAATGGGGCAAGCGCGAAACGTTGTCGCATGACGATGTCGGGGATGGACATGGAAACCCGAAAACCAATGTATAAAGCCGTGGGTATGTGTGTAATAAAGAAACAGAAAAGGGTATATGTGAAGAGCAGGCTGGCATGGCCCCGGGCAGGGAGCCATCCTGCCATGCACTTTGTCACTTTTGTTTTCGTACAACATCTTTGACCGTCTTGTGTTCGGTCGTCATCTGGTACCTTTGTGTGGACAGCCGAGAAGCCAAGACGGTTTCTTGCCCCTTGGCCCGGACAATCGCACTCTAGATGGAAGTGTGGCCGGATCCCGCGTCCACAATGTTATCGGACAGGTTGATCAGCAGCTGAGCCAGGCAGCGCTTGGTGGCCGCGTCGTCGCGGAGGACGGACGAGAAGGTCGCGTCACGCAGCGGTTCGGGGAGGCACTGGCGCAGGGCCTCGCGGGCGCGGGCGTTGTCGGACAGGCGCAGGAAGCAGCGCACAACATGCTTCAGAAGGCGGGCCGTCTGCTGCTCGACCAGCTGTCCAACCATGTTGCTGAGGACGGTGCCGACGGCGTAGAAGCGCTCGTAGGTGGCGCAGATGTAGTTGAGGCCGTTGTCGTCCAGAAGGATCTTTTGGACGATGAAAATAGCCACTGTCTTGCTCAGCTCCGAGCCGGTCTCCATGATACGGAGGCACAGAGGGATGATCTCGGTCGTCAACAAGAAATTGATCACCTCGGAGGAGTCATTCTTAACCAACGCTCCGATGACGCCAAGACTCGTCAGGCGAAGGTATTCAAACGGCCGCGACTTGGACGTCGTGTTGAGGAACGGGTAGAGGAAGAGAGGGATGTGCGCTACGACAAAACATTAGCACTTTGCCAGTCTGACAGTCTTGGCAGTCTGCTAGAGAATGCATCCGGGGCTGAGATTGGCTTACCGCTCAGGAACAGCGTGCGCGTGTCGTTGTGCGAGGCCACGCACTGGAGAAGCGCGAGCGCGTTACAGACGCGGTTCGATGCAGCCGCGGTGAGCTGCGACGGATTAAGAAGCGAGTACACCGAGATGATCTCCTGAATCAGCGAGGTCATGACGCCTAGAGCAGGGTTGCGTTGTTAGTATGGCCGACCGACCGACCGAGGGTGCTGCGGTGTGTGCGGTGCTCGACATGTCGGTTGACTCACCAAATGAATGCCACAATATGAGGGCCAGTTCGGGCACTTGTTCGCGCTTCTTGCTCAGCTCCAGCAGGGCCGCCTCCCGCGTGTTCTCGTTCAGCAGGTCGGCAATGTAGCTCATCGTGCGGCGGTTGTCCTCCGACACGCCGTCGAGCGCGCCGTCGGGGCCGCCATGACCGACGCCCGGGGCCACGGCACCAGCACCGACACCGACACCGGCATTCACGCCCACACCGCCCAGCGCGCTTGCCGCACCGTGTTGCCGGTTGGCAATGTGGTTGTACTGCTGCTGCTGCTGCTGCTGCTGCTGTTGTTGCTGCTGCTGTTGCTGCTGTTGCTGTTGCTGATGTTGTTGTTGCTGCTGCTGCTGGTGTGCTTGCTGCTGTTGGTGCTGATGCTGCTGCTGCGCCTGCTGTTGCTGCTGTTGCTGGGCGGCGGCGACGGCTGCTTGCTGCTGATGGTGCGGGTGCATCCACGCCGAGTCCTGGGGCGTGTACTGCTGGTGATGACCTCCGTAGAGGTGTGCGTTCGGCATCATCGTTTGAAACAGGATGAAGGGGGGCGGGCGCGAAGGAGAGTGCTCTCTCTTCGTCCAGCCGAAAGTCGCGGAAGTATTGTATTAGAAGTAAAAATGATCTTGCGTTGGCAAGCTATGAGCGTTGGCAGTGCGTCTCCAATGAGAAGCTGAAATGTCTCGTCCGAGCTTGGGCGGATGCTGACGAATCCGTCGTCGGAGGGGTTTGTCGGTGGAATCTCAACGGGGAGGCTGACGGGACAGCAGCTGAGCGCGCTTTCTCGGCCGAGGCTCTCGTCGGTGGCTGAACGATGGTGTCGTGCTCTGCTTGTCGTCAACGACAATGGATGTCGCGTCGGGTCTCGGGACAAGGGAGACGTCGAAAAGGGAGTTTGGTCGAAGGTGATTTGCCGGTCCCAAGGGATGGGAGCGGGAAGAAAGAAGCAAATAAAAACGGATGCACGGGGCCGCTTGGGTTCAGAGGGGGTTGGGCAGCGCGGTCCGATCTGGGCTGTGTGACAAAGAAAGGGAGCGCAGGAAACGAGGGATTCGAAATGCTTGGTGACGAATCGGGAAATCCGGGGCGGAAAAGCAATGAGGGAAAAGATGACGAGGTGCAATGCTGGCCGTCGAGCTCAGGACGGGCGGACCGCGCAGTTGCCGATGTAAAAAGAAATGCAATGAAAAAGGGTAATGCACGACGAAAGGATGGACGGGCGACGCAAAGCGAGATCCCAGGCCTGGGAGTGGGAGGCGAGGTCGTGAATGGCGGTCGTGGTGGTGGTGGTGCAATTGTGAAGTATGTTTTGCTCTCTATCGTCGTGTGAGCTTTTTGTTTCGGCGCTGCGAAAAGTGAGAGACACAACTGGGGGAAGGTGCAGTCACTGCTGCGTTGCAGAGCGGAAAGAGCCAACGAGCTTCCGAGGAAAGAGCCACTGCCGTTGCGTGAAAGGGATTCGAAAGGACGCTATCGCCCGCCGAGCCTGGCCTGGCTAAAGCTCTGCCGCGGGACGCTGCGCAAGGGGAAAGTGCGATCGGAAAAACTGCAGGGGCTTCCTAGTGATGTACTTATTTGGTGGCAGTACACTTCAGGAGTACTTGAGCATCCACGGGACAGAACTCGGTTGATCCGGTTTAGACCGCAATCACGTGACTATGCCGACCAGCTCACAATCTGAACTGTCTCGGAGTCAAAGTGCTGCCAGGGTTCTTGCATCGTCTTTGCTTGTCATGGTATTGTTTAGATAGGGTGAGGCTTCTTTATATTCATGTAAGAGGCACGTTTTAAATAGACAGGGGATTGTAGCCAAGAGAGAACTGGGTAGAAAACTAGCCATAGAAGAGAAAGGCTGAACGACGTTCCATGTGTAAATGACAAAAGTAATTACGATATATAAAAGCGACAAAGGGAGCAAACATTGGGGAAGGACGAAAGGTGTAGGCAAAGACAAAAAAGGCCGCTATATGCTATTCCATAGCCACCAGGAAAGGCCGCCCTTTATATAAGCTATACTAGGTGTATTTATTCTCTGCCGATGCCCATTTATGCCCATACTCTCTGCTTTTGCTGCCCGTCAAAGTAACGTAACGAAGAATGATTTTGAAAAAGAATGTCAAAAAGGAATGTCACAAATAAAAGGAGAAAGAAAATTAAAGAGGAAGTTTGTATGATCGCTGGAAAAGGAGAATGGGATGCTCAAAAGCGAGGAACAGAAAAAAGAGCTTGCCAGGTGCTGTCCAGATCAAAGATAAGAGAATACATTACATAAGGGGCCCTATGCAACAAATCCAGTGGCTCTTTAGAGAAGAAATACATATAAAAGAGAAAGCGAACGATTCACAGAGGCGGCAGCCAGGGCGACAAGGACGTGTAATAGGGCGGAGGGCGGGGCGGGGGTATAGGCCGTCTACAGCTTCAGCTCGCGGAGAATGTGGTCGGCCATGTTCTTGTACTGCCAGGTGTTGCCGCTGAGTCGCTTGAACTGGACGCCATGGAGGGTGAAGACGGGCACCTTGACGATGAAAATTTCAAACTCCAGCACCAGGTTGCCGCCCATGTCGCTGCGCACATGGGTCGTCGTCTCGCCCGCCGGCATCACACGGTTGGTCGACTCCTGGGCCAGCCGGGGATCGCTGTCCACAGAGACATCCGAGTTAGAATAGTCGGCGTTGCGGCCGGCCGGAGTCCGGGGCGTCGTGGGCCCTCTCTCGACGTTGTCTCGCACGTTGTCGTCGCGGCTCTGGTCGCCGGCCCGCAGGCCACCGAAGCTGAAGCGGCGACGGTGGCCAGGCAGGGCGGGCTGGGGGCTGTTGGGTGCATCGGCCACCTTGTTCAGATCGATACTCGGCGCGTGGCGGCAGTTGAACCCCCCCTTGATCTCGACGTACTCCACGCCCAGCTGCTTGAGCACTCTCTTAATGTCGGCACGAATCTCGCGAACCGGCTTCGACGAGGTGGTCGAGACGCTGAAGAGGCCCTTGAGGTAGACGGGCTTGTCGAGGTCAAAGTCGGCCAGCCGCTCGTTGGAGCCACCGCTGTGTTCGCCAAGCTCGGCATCCGTCTCCTCAGGCACGGGCCCGTTGGCATCCCGACCGCGCTCCTCTTCGCGACGCTGGCGCCGAGCCTGGATGCTCTCCCTACGAGCGTGGCTGAGCGGCTTTGTCCGCAGAGAGATGGACCGTCCGTGCATGCTGGCGCTGGCAGCCTGGGCCTCGCCGCCGCTCGCCAGCCGGTCGTTGATGGTGGAGTGGTCAGAACCGCTCGTTGCGGGCGGCTCCTTGGCAATCCGGCTAGCAGAGCCTCCAATCGGCTGACGGCGACGGCTGAATTCAGCGGAGCTGACGCTGGTCGACCGTCCGAGCACCTTCTTGTAGCCTGTGCCGGGGTCGCCTGCTGAGAGGGGAGGACTGAGGAGGTCCCTGTGCTGCTGGCCAGGCTGGCTGCTACCCGATCGCAAACGGGGAACAGGTGAGTCGTCTCCGTCCCGGCGGCTGCGGCGAATACTAAAGCTCTTTCTTGGTGGGGCCGGGGCATGCTGCGACTGGCCCTGGTTCTGGTTCTGGCCCTGGCTCTGGCCCTGGCTCTGGCCCTGGCTCTGGCTTTGGTTTTGGAAGGCCTGGTCGGGGGGCGAGTGCACTTGGACAACGGGCGGATGTGAGCGGTCCTTGTCGAGCCGCTCGGGCTCCTTGGGGCGGCGCCGCGTGCTGAACCGCCGCAGGATGCCAGCGGCCGTGCTCTCCTTCTTGGGCAGATCGTGCTGTTCCTGGTTCGCGGACGGCGAAAGAAGGACACCGGCGGTAGCGGCACCGACGGCAGCACCGGCGGTACCAGCGGTACCAGCGGCAATTGACGAGGACTTCCCTCGGGTAGGATCGACTTGGTCGTCCTCGCCATGGGTGCGCGAACGCGGGCGCGTCCGGCCACCGGTTGCCCGCTCGCCCGGCATCTCATAAGCGGCGGTGTTGGTATGAGCAGCCTGCGGCGGAGCGATATCGGGCAGCTGGGGGGCGCTCGTCTTCTCCTTCGATGGCGTAGGCATGACATGGTCGAGGCGGTCGCGCTGGTGCTTCTCGCGGACCAAGTAGTACACAGACACCAAGGGGCTGAAGGCGTTCAACGGGTCGTTACCCACGGGAAGGCCCTCGGTGCTGGGCGTGGTGAGGGTGTCTCGGCTGTTTGTCGAGTTGCGGCGCTTGTAGAAGTCGATGAAGCCGCGCTTCCGCTCGGCGTCCTTGGGCGGGTGGGCCTGCTCCTTCTCCTTTTGGAGCAGACGAACGCTGCGCTGGTACTCCTCGGACTCAATCACGTGGGTAAGCTGGGCCTTGATGGCTTCCGGTGGACCAAAGTTGAAGCCGGTCATGGCGTTGATGACATCCTGCTCGAGCGGCAGCGTGATGGGGCTGCGACGTGGCAGGTAGTTTTCGGGCGGCCCGCTGTACCCCTTAAGCATCCACGGGTGGTTCAAGACTTCCTGCATCGTCGCACGGAGGCGTGGGTCGGTGACGAGCATGCGCGACAAGAGATGCTTGCATTCTACATGGGGGCGGCGTGTTAGGCAAAGACATCTGCATGATAGACCAAAGCAACGAGCGGAACGAGACGAGACACATACCGGTGGACAGCCAGTTGGGATAGTCGACCAGCCCCTTCTTGATTTTCGTATGCAGGGCGGGGATGCTCTGGTCGTCGAAAGGCACCTTGCCGCAGACGAGGACGTAGAGCACAATGCCGAAACTCCAGATGTCGACCTCGGGGCCCGTGTAGGCTCTTGCCTGCAGGAGCTCGGGCGCGGCAAAGTACAGACTGCCACAGAAGGTGCGGAGGTGGCCGCGTGGTGCGAAGAGGTTGCTGAGACCAAAATCGATAATCTTGATGTCGCCCGTCTTGCTGATGAGGATGTTCTCGATCTTGAGATCGCGGTGCACGATGGAGTTGCGGTGGCAGTAGTCGAGGGCGCTGGCGATCTGGCGGCTGAACTTGCGCGCCGGCTTCTCCTTCAGCTTGCCGTGGGAGATGATGTAGTCCAGCATCTGGCCGCCGTTGACATACTCGAACAGCATGTACCAGTGGTGGTTGGTGCGGACGACATCACGCAGGCCGCAGATGTAGGGGTGGTTCAGGAGGGTGACAATGGCCGCTTCTCGGGCGGTCCGGATTTCTTTGGACTGGTCGGCGCGCTCTTTGTCGGCGCGGGTGGCGTGGTTGTCGTCGGTCGAGCCTCGCGGGATGATCTTGCAAGCAACCTAAGAACGAACAAAGACGAGTGGTTAGTCAAAAGCAGACTAGGCGGACAAACACAGCAACGGCGGCAGCACCGGGGCAAGCAGAGGGAACCGTACCTGCTCATTGCCATCCTCCTTGGTTGCCAGGCGCACCTTGCCCATGCTGCCAGCACCAATCACCTTGCCCAGGATCCATTTGCCCGATGTCGTGGGAATCGTCGTGCGCGATTTCGTCGGCCTTGACGCGGCCGCACGTGGGTCGGCACTCCGGTCCTGGTGCCCGTTGTTCTGGGCCTCTGCACCAGCCGCAGCGGCAGCCGCTGCTGTCTGGTTCGTGTCGGCGGCTGGGCGAGACGAAGACTCGTGTCGAGACGAAGAGCGGTGGCTGCTGTGCCGATGCGGCCGTGACGAGGCGTCTTGTGCTCCAGAGGACGAGGGCGGCGGGGGCGCCTGTTGGCCCGAGGCATCGCGGCTAGAGCTGCGTCTGTGGTATTGGTCGTCGCCCGGCTCGTAGCCCTTGCTGCCGTTGCCCGACGCGTATTGGCGGGACGAGGAATGGTGATGCTGCGAGGCGGCACGGGTGGGAACATCGCGAGACGGTGGCCGGGAGCGGGTGGACTGGGATCGCGACACGGAATTGCTGTATGACTTGCCCCGAGGCGACGACAGAGGGGCCTCGGCACCGCCGCCAGATGCCACGCTTGTTGACATGGTGCGCCCACGATGTGTGCTCGCGGTGGGAGGCCGCGAGAATGAGAAGGAGGGTGACAGAGGGGAGGAGCAGTCGAAGAAAGCAGGTCGCGGGCGACAAAGGACAATGACAAGAGAAACCAACAAAGAACAAGAGAAAAGGGGACGCTGGGATGGAGCGGCGTGAGATGCAAGTTTGGCAGCTGTGAGAGAAACCCTGACGAACGGGCTGGGCGAAATTATGGAGCGACGAACGCCGTGGAGCGGTGCAGGGTGTCAGGGTGCAGCGAGCCCGGTGCGAGGCTTCTGAGCTGTGAGATTGGCAATGCTACGCCGTAAGTAGAGCTGGTGCAGCGGCCGAAAAACAAAAGGCCGTGCTGAGGGTTATGGCAGCCGACGGGCTCTGCAGAGGGCTCTGGGGCTCTGCACCCCTGCGACGGTGGTTGATGGAAACGATTGCCCTTGTTCAGGCCACCGTCCTGTGGGCGGGTCGTGCTTGTAAAAAACGATTTCGCTGTCGGGTCGACCGTTTTTGGCTCGTGCTGTTCGCCCGTGGATGCTGGAGCGTACTTTTGGAGGTTGAGGATGGATAGGACTTGTGGGATGAGATGGATGCCCAATCTGAGAGATTGATAGGAGTATTTCGTACGACGTATTATGGATTAAGGGGGGGTGGGTGGAGGAAGGACCGACCGCAGAGAGGCGGGTGAAGAATGGAAGGAATAGATGGACTGGGAACTGGAAACAGAAGGAGTGGGGACCTGGGCAGCCGCAGTTGCAGATGCGAGGTTGCACCTGCCAGTCGCTGTTTCCTGGAAGATGATGTTGGGAGATGGAGGATGCAAATAAGAAGGCACGCGATAATTGGAAAGAAGAAGGCGCGACCGATTTCGCCTGCGAGGAGCGATGCCGACGGCCAAAACAACAAGCTGGAGGCAAATTGGCAGGCAGCGACCGAAAACTGGGGGGAGAGGGTGTGCGAGGGTGTGGAGTGAAAATGGGGACATGCTTGGAGGAGCGATGATCGAGGAAAGCAGTGCCTGGGCTAAACAAGAATCCGCCCAGTATCCAGTATCTCCATGTGCAATCGAGCGCTGTAGTGGGGCCTGGGCTCGCCGCTCTTGCTGGATGCGGCAGCTTCACAGTGGGTAAGACCGCCTAGTCAGAAGGAGGAGCACACGCGGAAGGCGCTAACCAGCGGGTAAATTGGGGACTCTGGACTACGGAGTATGGCTCGCGGTAGCGAGTAGCGAGCGAACAGCTGGAATGTGCGTCAGCGCCGCACGGAAGGAGCCCGCCAGGCACCGTCTCAAAGCGGCAAACATCAAGAAACCGCCAAAAACAGAGACAGCAAAATCACCGTCGACAAACATCTCAATATTCGATCTCAGACGGATTGTCTCGTCTCGGCAGGTTGGCACGCCGGCGTCTCGGCTGTGAACGAGCGAACTTTGGACGAAGGGAGACTGCCGGCCAGGCTGCAGCGGAAAGCACGACAGAGGCCAACACGGGAATCCCTGTTGGCGCAGAGCATTCCATCTCAGTTCGGCGCAGAAGGCAGACTGCGACGAGACCGAGCTGGGCAGACGGGCAGAACAGTCGGGACGGTCAAAAAACAGACGAAAAGCAAAGACGCGAACAAAACTGCGCAGCGCAGCAGAGCAGGAGGACTGGCCAATGGCCGGCGGCGTCCTTGCAGTTGGCGACACGAGTATGCACGACGACAATAGCACGGATAAGTGCAGAGTGGCAGTCCAATGTTTCGTTGAGGGTTGGCCTTGCGGAGTTGGCAACTTGGCCCCAGCTCCAAGCTCATGGATAGCTTGAAGGATTGCCTAGTAAGCGGTAGGAAGCGATCAGCAAGCAACACGTACTACGTAGGAAGTAATTCCAAGGTCTTGAGATGGCAACTTTGTTGGCATCCACTGCTCGTCTTGCGTTAAACACAACAGATCGAGGCGCTGGTTGATTCGCATCCTGGCTGCCAGCGTTGGCAAGCCAAAGAAGGCCGACATCAGCAACATTAGCCGCAGTTACAGACGTTATCGTTAAAGGTTAAAGAAGTGCAAATGCACCCTGTTGATGTTTCAGGGTATATCCAGGCACAAGTCCACGAGGCTAAAAAAGGCAGCCCGTCGTCGTCCGCAAGAAACGTGGCCGTACGCGTCAACTGACGTCGGTCCACAACTCACATGGACGATGACGATGACGCCGACGCCAACCTCTCCTTGCAAAACGACGTCGCATCTCTGCCCTCCCAGGACAGCTCCTTTCGGGCACGCCCGTGCTTTGAATCTGTCAAGTCATGCACAGACATTTTGACAAGCAAGCCCGAAGACTTGCCAGGCTCTAGGCTCCAAGCTCAAGCTCCCGCCACTGCGGTAGAATCCCTGGTCATATCATCCCATCCCCTCATTCACTTCCCCCATCAGGTGCGAGTGGGGATCCAGCATGTCTCTGCGGTCCTGCTTGGCTTTTTGGTCACGCCTTGGCTTTGGGATGGCAGGATCACCGCTGGCTGGCCCATGACATGTGGACTGACAACAGGACGTGTCGCTTGCTTTGGTTTTATGTATCCATATTTTTGATGGCGATAACGGGGCCTGCTGAGAGTGAGAGTCTGCAATAACCGATGTACGAAATACGTTTTGAACCGAATTGCGGTGTCGCTCTCGCGCCATAAACGGGAAACGAATCGACCTGTGGTTGAGTGCATACATCGTACGCACCTTCCGGAGAAGCGTGTCTTACTCTTTCCGTTTCGGTTCCCGTCCGTTCTCTGTATTTCTGTGAATCGCCCTTGCCTGGAATGTCAATCATGCGTGCTCGTGCTTTCCGTTTACAGCACGACGTAAATCACACTAGCTTCAGGGGCGGGGCCAATCAGGATGTAGCGCTCTCGTCAGACAAGTCTCGGTGGGCCAGGCCTTTGCTTTGAACGTTGTCCGCATTTGGAGCTACAAACAACGACGGCCAACTCCAACGACACGAACAACACTGAGACGCCGACAATCACTCGCTCGCCTCTCCTACCGGAGATCACAGCTGCGCGTCCCATTCCCCGAGAATGCCACAATGTCCAAGAGATCGCGCGCGCTCTACGAGGCCGACCTCCAAGCACAGCAGTCGCCCTACGTCGTCTTCGGCAGCGCCCTCCCGCCGATCGACCCCAGCGTGCGCGACGATGGCTCCTACGTGCCCGTGTGGAAGCAGGAGGTGAGGGACGCGCAGGGCCGCCGCCGCTTGCACGGTGCGTTTACGGGCGGCTGGAGCGCCGGCTACTACAACACCGTCGGGTCCAAGGAAGGATGGACGCCGTCGTCGTTTGTGTCGTCGCGGACGAACCGCCACAAGGACAGTCCGAATGCTGCCCAGGGGTTCCGGCCGGAGGACTACATGGACGAGGAGGACCTGGCGGATGCCGAGGAGGCGCGCACGATCCACACGTCGGACGGGTTTGCTGGCCTGGGCCTTACGGCCGACGACACGTCACGGCCTGGGGCAGGAAGCGCTGATCTTTTCGCCGGCCTGTTTGGCGGCGCGACGGGCGAGACCATGGGCACGAAGCTGCTCAAGAAGATGGGCTGGAAAGAGGGGCAGGGCATTGGGCCCAAGGTGCGTCGTAGGGCCCGGCTCGATGTCGGCGGCGGCGGCCGGCCCGACGGCCATCCCACGAAAGCGGGGATGTACCTCTTTGCGCCCGAAAACGTCGCCATGATCCGGCTCGTGAAGAAGACGGACCACAAGGGTCTGGGGTTTCAGGGGGAAGGCCGCCTGAGATCGGCCGCATCACGAGAGGACGCCCACAGCGATGACAACGACGACAGAAGCGACGACGATGCCGACAGGGTCGACAACGGCATCACACGCGGCCTGTTTAGCGGATCCAAACTCCTCGGCGGCAAAACAAAAGGCAAGTCGGCAAGGACGGGCGGCATCGGCCTAGGCGTGCTCAACGATACGGGGTCGGACGACGAAGACCCCTACGACATGGGCCCGCGCATCTCCTTCAACCGGACGATTGGCGGCGACAAGAAGAAAAAGAAGGCCAAACAAGGCACCAGCGGCGTGCGCAGCGACAGCGAAGCAGCTGACCGCAGCACGGTTGTCAAGCCCAAATTGGTCTTTTCGCGGTCCTCGGGTCTGGGGAGGGGAGCGTCGCGGGTGTGCCACGACGGCCGCCCGCCCTTGCAAGGCTTCGTGCTGGGAAAGAGAGCAGACGCACTGACCGCGGATGTCAACGCGTCCACCAAGTATCCGCCACCGGTGATTCCACCAGGGTGGACGTCATCCAAGCAGCCGCGCGGCGTAGCGGGGACAGCAAGCGCCGGTGCGCCGGTGCCGGCCGACGGGACCTACCGCTCGACGGCAGACGCCGCCAAGGCATCGACGCTCAACCCCAAAGCGCGCGCCGCGGTGCTGGGCGAAAGCCAGCTGCCGGGCAAGTCTGTGTTTGACTTTTTGTCGCCCGAGGCGCGCGACCGGATTGCCGCCGCCACGGGACGCCAGGACCTGCCGGAGGCACGCAGCGAGATCCCGGCCGGGTACGCTCTGAGCGAGCAGGAGAAGCGCGACCAGCTTCTGCAGGCGGTGCCGTCGCTCGACAAGGCGACCGCCGTGGCCGCCATTACACGCGGCGCGCGTGGCGGCGGGCCGTACCAGGACAACGAAGCCAAGCGGTCCCGGTACCGGGCGTACCTCGAGTTCCAGGCCGGCATCGCCCCCGCCCTGCCGCCCAAGCCGGCGGGCATGAAGGACGACGACTGGCTGCGCGAGGCACACGAGTTTTTCAACTGCGCGCGCATTTTCAAGCCCATGTCGGGGCCCATGGCCTCGCGGTTTACGACATCGACATCGGCGGCGTCGTCGTCCACCATGAGCGCGACGGCTGCGGCGGCGGCGGCTGCTGACGGCGGCGACAAGGCCGTCAATCTCGTCACGCGCCCCGCGGCCAAGGTGCCAGACCCAGCCGAAGAAGCCGCCAAGATGGGCATGTACGGGCCGATGACGCGGACGGTCGGCGCGTTCGTCCCGACGCGGCTGCTGTGCAAGCGGATGGGCGTCAAGCCGCCGGACATTGTGCAGCCGGATGTCGACGCAAACGTAGGTTCCTCAGGCTACCGACACGGCTACGGCCAGTCCAGCGCCTCGCCGTGGACCAAGCCCTCGTACAGCAGCAGCAGTGCCAGCGCGCCTGCGCCACCACCGACGACTACACTGAGCAGCCCGTCTTCCGAGCCGGCTGTGCCACAGTCGACAGCAGCAGCCGGTCCGGCCGCGGCCGTTCCTGTACAGCCTGGTCACAATGAAGCTCTTGAAGGGAAACGAGCGGACGAAAATGTCTTTCGAGTTGTGTTTGGCGACAGCGACGACGACGACGATTAGGCGCTTAGCCAGGTCATGTATATATTGGCGAAGCCTGCCATCTGTAACTCTATATAAACCAAACGATACCATGTCTGATACCATGTCTGCTTACTTTGTAACTTACACACTTGAGCTCGAGTCAACAGATGCTCCGCGGAGAGGATGAGATGCCTGCACAGGGATGAATTTAGCGGTTCTTTGCAGCGCTCTGGCGCGGCCTCTGATTGGCCAGACAGCTGTGAACGCCTGCCGTGCGGGCGGCTAGCCGCTGACGCCGTCCCTATTCTGCCCAGTAAAAGGAGCTACAGGGGCCGTCATCGAAATACGGGCGCTTAAAGTACAGCGCTCATGAGCAGCAGACGGCGTGCACGGGCCGTGAATGGTCGAGAGATGCTTGCTGTCACGTCCATCCTTTTCAGAGTCGGAAACCAGTCTTCCAACTACGAGCATCCCTGGCGGAGTAATACTGTTAAACGGCGCCGTAATAGTACCCGTGTTGTAGCGCCTACCGTGCTGTAGCGTCTAGCTCCAGCGCGTGTTGGCTCTACAGTGCCCCATCTCATCACAGCGCGTGCTGAGAGTGGGTCTCTGCCACCTGCGCTTTCCCTCGCCAGACCGCATCTGGTCTCCATCACCAAAGAGGAAAGGGCGGCCCAGGCCCAGCCCAAGCCCCAGCAAGAGCGCAATCTCTATGCGTTTCCGCGTCTGTTGCATTTCCCATCGTTTCTTCGCAGCCAAAACGTCTCACCAGCACAACTCTGCAACATTCTATCCAACACCACCAGCCTCTGCCATTCGTCCGCGTTGTTCGCGACTCTATTGTTAGCCCGTCGAATCTGTTCCCAGCAGCCGCCACCGCCTTCTTCGCCAGATGACCGCCTAAATCGCTTCTTCGATCCTCATCCTCGTCTTCCCTTCTCGTGGGATCGTCAGCTTCGAGCTTCTCCTTGGCCTCGTCGTCTTCGCCGTCTCTCGACTCTCTTCGGCGATCTTGCTCGTCACATCGCATCGCTCGCTTGCTCGCTCGTCTAGCGAGTCTCTCCCACCACGCCTTCGACCGCCGTGCTCTCTGCCGTCCAATCGCTCGTGTTGTCGCCCCCTATTTTCCCGAGACCCATTCGCACTTTGTCAACTTGTCAATTTAGCATTCCGCGCTGCCAAGACGATATATAGCACCTGCAATCTGCAGTCTGCGCCACGCCATATCGAAAGCACCAGCCAGCAGGGTCTTTCATTCCCCGCGTACGAACAGCAGCAGGCCGCACGCCTCAGCCAAGCCATTCACCGTGTCCGACTCGCAGGAGACTCCCACAGCCACCACAACCGGGCCGCCGCCGTCCTCCGCCGTCAACGTGAGTCGCCGCGCCCCGTCGACCACTGCCACCGGCGAGCCCGCAACGGATCGCGCAGCCACGGCCACGACGACCAACGCACGCGTCGAAGAGGAGTTGGTGGACGTCAACGCGGACATCACGGCCAGAGCCACATCGCCTCTGTCGTCGCCTTTGCCTGTGCCTCCGCCTCAGTACCCGTCGCCGCCCGTGAGTCACCTCGGCGCCGCCGCACCGTCTTCGTCGTCGACCCAGCCGCCCTCGTTCAGCTCCCTCTACCTGCCGCCACCGCCGGGCCTCGCCTTTCAGGAGGAAACCAAGCGGGCCCTCCCATCCGACCCGAAGCGGGAAGGCGAATCCTCGCGCGGTGCCAGCAGCAACAGCAACAGCAGCAGCACCAACAGGAGCAACAACAAGAGCCCGGACTCGGAACCGCCGCCGGCCTACTCCGAAGAACCCATCCCCCTCCCCTACTTTTCATATCTAATGGCGGCCGCCGGAGGTGCCTCGAGCATCATCACGCAGGTGCAGCAAGGCGGGCCACCCATCAACAACCTGAGCAGTAAGTGGCTGTCCTCGTCCAGCTCGACAGCTTGAGAGGCGCAGCGCTCCAGACTAACACCACACCAGGCGATGTCGGCCTCGACGAGACGATTGCCATGGACCTGCGGGGCACGCGCTTCGTCCTGTCCCGGGACGAGCTGCTGACCCTGCCCGAGTTCGTGCTGCTGTCGCTCTTCCCCAACGGCCTGTTCCCGGAGGGCCACATGGGCGGGTTTAACGACAACGACGCCATCCAGGTCGATGTACGTGACCTGGACTCTCCATTTTCGAATGGTTTTTTTTTTTTTTATATTCTTTCTTGTCTCACCGCTAACCCCCGTCAGTACGACCCTGCATCGCTGCAATACATGCTCGACTTCTTCCGCGGCGTCGCCCAGTCCATCCCGACCGACGCGTCGCCCGGCCCGGAGGGCGACGTCGGCGGCATCGACCCCATCGGGGGCAGCAGCAGCAGCAAGGACGACGCCTCCAAGCGCGCCGGCATCATCGTCTTGCGCGAGGACCTCGACTTTTACGCCATCCCGCCCCGCTCCGGCATGCAGCAGGCCGCCATGCTGGACGTCAAGCGCGCGGCCGCCCGCGCCCTGCTCGAGCAGAACGGCATCTTTTCCGGCCTCAAGCGCAGCGACGAGCCCGGCACCACCGAGGCGCACCTCATCGAGATGCTGACGGCCGGCGGCTTCGACCACGACGACGCCTGGGGCCACCGGGCCGGCGAGCCGAGCAAGGCCGTCATCTGCAGCCTGGCGCTGGCGCGGCTGCGGTCCGATATCCGCGGCAACGAGATGAGCAGCAGCGCCGTCGGCATGGCCCAGAAGCTGCTGCTGTTCTGGCGCAAGCCGGCGCGGCGGTGCTGGTGGGAGGGCGTGCAGCTCGAGAACGTCGAGGGCGTCGAGGGTCCGCTCAAGGTCTGGATCCGGCGGGTCTGGACGCTGGAGATGAGCGTCATCGGTCTTCGCTGAGTCCAACTCGACGTCCGACGCGACGAGAAAAAGAAGAAGTACAAAAAGAAGAACGACACAAACAAAGTAGAAAAATATTCTCCTTGGGAATGGCACCGAGGAGGACTCACCATGGGCTTTGTTTGGTTCCCATGGTGGCATTGGCCATGGTTCTTCATTTGCACTTGTCCCTGTTGTGTTTTCATTTCTATTTTTCATTTCGTAATACCCCCTACTTCACCCTGTTTTGTCCTTCGGAGGATCTTCTCGCATCTCCTTCTCATTCTTTTCCCCTCTATTGACCAAGCATCTGCAAGCCTGAGCATCATACTTGCCCCAACTCAGGAGACGAAGGAGAGACGTGCCCCTTCTTTCGTTATGGGCGTCAAGCTATTCTTGGTGTGCTCGTTATCGACTACTTTCACTCTTTTCCCTTTATATTTCCTTTGTCACGGCTCGTCTTTGTGTTTCTTTCTTTTCCGTTTTTCATTTACTTTCACCGTTTGCGCATCGTTTCTCTTGGCCTGTTGTGTCTATTTGATTTTGGAATATATTAGTACAGTGCGTTCGATACGGCAAGCATGATATTAAATACAACTTGGATCAACTTTGTGTTTTCTTAATGTTCACTCTTGTGATTCAACGTTTTGTGAAAATGACCCAACTTTGGGTACATAGATGTTGAAATATTAAAAATATTTATGCACAATGGTGAGTTTACTCAACGGGGAGTTTTTTTCCTGAAAATAATTAAATGCTACAACGAATTCAACTCTGAAACGTTATTTTTGAAAAAATAATAATGATATTAAAAATGATAAAAATGATGATAATAAATTTAACAAAATAATATGAAATAAAGAAATAAACCTAACGGATATACCAAACGGATATATTTTAATACCCATGCAATACTCGAATCCCAACTCTCCTTGCAGCCTACAGAGCTCAAATCACCAAGGGGAGTCACATTTCCAAGTCTCGTCGTTCTTTCGATTTATATTCATAAAATCCCAGTCAATAAAGCACAAGTACAGGCCATACGAAAAACGAGACGACCAAAGAAACAGGCTGACATCCCACGTCCCCACCAACCTCCCTCTTTAGAAAGACCTACGCGCCCATGGTCTTGACCGACTCCCACTCGCCCTTGAGGTTCTCTTTCCACATGGTGATCTTGTTGTTGGCGGTGCTGACGGCCAGCACGTTCCCGCTCAAGCTCCAGTTGACGCGCCACACGGCCGAGTCAAACTCGAGCACCTTGCTGGACCAGCCGCTGCCGCTGCCGCTGCCGTCAGCGCCCGGCGCCGCCTGCGCGTCGGCCGTCCAGATGCGCACGGTCTTGTCCTGGCTGGCGCTGGCAATGTAGCTCTTTTGCAGGACGGTGGGGCTCCAGGCGACGTCGCGGACCCAGTCGGTGTGGCCGGTGAGCGGCGCGCCCTCGGCGACGTAGGCGGCGGTGGCGGGGTCCCAGGCCCAGATGCGCAGGACGTTGTCGCTGCCGCCGGTGACGAAGCGGCGGTTGTTGCTGCTGCTGCCGGCGGCGACGCTACCGGAAGTGGGGGCCGGGTTGCTCGACAGGAGGCTGCCGGCGGCGGTGGCGGGGGCCCAGGCGACGCCGTTGACGCCGAGGCCGTGGGCGGGAAAGGTGGTGTGCTCGAAGCTGTTGTCCTTGAACTCGAGGATGCTGACGGCGCCGTCGGACGAGGCGCAGGCCAGCAGGCAGCCGGCCTCGTGGGGCGACCAGGCGACGAGGTTGACGGAGGCCTTGTGCAGGGCAAAGTCAAAGAGGCGCTGCCAGGTGCCGGCCTGCTCGCGCCAGATAAAGACCTTGCCGTCGTAGCTGGCGGACGCGAGGATGCTGCCGTACTTGGGGTGGGCCCAGGACACGGACCAGACGGCGGCCTCGTGGCCCTTGAGGGTCTCGACCAGCCGCTGGGTCTCGCCCTCGAGCTCAAAGATTTTGATTTTGCGGTCGGACGAGCAGGTGGCCATGCGGCGGCCGTAGTAGTCGAGGGCGACGTCGTGGATCATGCCGTCGTGGTTGGCGTTGGAGGCGGTTCGTGCAGCCTGGAGCAAGCTGGGGTTAGCAAAAACAGGAGTCCCACGGTCGCATGCGCTCACGTGTGTCTGGGGGCGACGTCCGTACCATTGTGTTCTGATGTGTGTCTAGGAAAGGCGGGAGAAAGGAGAGAGGAGAACGGGGAATGGGAAATAGAACAAAAGGAGAGAACAAAAGCGGTTGTACTCGAGGTTCGTCTATTTGCGTGACCGAGCTTTGGGGGGTGAGGTCGGCTGCTGACGACGTGAAGCTTGCTGCTAGGGTATTTAGCAACGGCCGAATGCGAAATGGAAGCTGGAAAAGGCGACGTGGAGCTCGTAGTGGTGGTGGTGCTCGTTGTTCGCTTGCGCGTTTCGTTTTGCGCCGTACTGTCGTCTTCGCCGTCTCGATGCGTCGTCGGTCGCCTTTGCTCCTGCCGTTATTGACGTTGACTGCTTGCCCCCCTTCCTTCCGCCAATGTGTCCAGTGGACCGCCTAGCTCCCCTATTGGAAGGCGCGTTCAGGCACTGGGAAAGGACAAATACTAATTCCGGGCCCGCCAATAGGCAAGCTTAGGTCTCCACTTTTCCACTTCGTAAGAGGAAGCAGCAATGAACAAACGGCTCCACTATTTCGTACAATGGTTGACTGTATTGTAGAACTGCTCTGTAGTACCGTGGTGGTGGTGGTGCTGCTGGTGTGGCGGAGAATAGCGTCCTCGGGCCTCGCTGTCACAAGCTTGCGGATTGCAGCGGAATGCGCCACTGCGGCAATGAGCCAATGAAACAGGCCTGCCCCAGCTTTATAAGCCAAACGGTCCCCATGGAAGCGGCATCCATTGCCCTGTCTTTTCCCGAGGCGAACCGTGTTCCAACAACACCTCACACATCATACATTCAACGACGTTTTGCGCGAAACAAAGGACGACAGCAGCACGAAGCAGACCGAAACGCAGCACAAAAGGTACTGCTCACAGCGGCCTTATTTACATTGACGACGCTCTTTCCTATTCAGAACAGACAAACGGCCCGCGCCCCGCCCCCACCGAGCGCTCCTTCCATAGCTGGCACGAGGCTGGCAGCGCCCTCTCTGTGCCCTGTTCCACGACTTCACTGCCCTTGGAGAATGGCCCTGGCTGCGTCGTTTGTGTTACAGAGTCGCCAGCCGAGGCTGCTATAGATTGTGGCGTGTCGGACCTCGCGTACCGTACTGTTTTCCATTGCTGGCCAGCATTTGCGCGCGTCCATCGCAGGCGGCCCTCTTCCTATATAGTCGAGCCTGACTTTCTCTGTCGCCGTATTTTCGTCCTCACGAGACTCGCAGCGATACAGGCACAAGAAAACTCAGCTTCTTGACTGCTCCGCCGTCTCTTCGTCGTCCCCCACCTGTACAGCACCGTTCGCGTTCCTATTGCGTTCTCGAGACAGGCCATCAGCCACATCTGACGCAGGATCACGCGCTGTTTACAGAGCGTCATCAACTCTCACACCAACTCACTTACCTTGTCATTCGCCGACACGCCTGCCTCGTAATCACATACCAGCAATTATGGCGGACAATCTCTGCGGCCCGTCGACGGCCCTCAAGAGCTTCAGCGAGCATGTCAACCGCGACCGCTCGGTGCATCAAGACCGCGCGGCGCCTGGCCGTGCTGGACCTTCGGTATGTTTCCGTGTTGCTTTCTGTTTATGTTGTTTGTTTACGTTTCTGTTTTGATTTCCGTCTGCGTCGTGTGGAGTTGTCACAGTTGCCTGTTTTGGCATTCACGCGCGGCCCCTCGTGACCACTTCCCTTGGCTAACGCGCTGCACCAGAACTTCCGCTCCGCCCCAGATGGCACGCACAGCAACGAGGCAGAGGCTCGGGCGTTTGCCGCTGGCGGTGCTGCCTTTCAGGCCGAGCCCATGATCGGACCTGACATGAACGGCCCTGTGCACCCGGCGGCCTTCCAGCAGATGGGCCAAATGGGCCAAATGGGCCACATGGGACCGCACGCGCACCATCCTCAGGCACGTTTTGCTGGCCCTGGTGGCATGGCTCCCGTGCACGTCAACAGCGCTAACAGCCCAAACAACTGGGCCGCCGAGTTTGCGTCCTCTGGCACGGCAACACGCGTTGCTGCTCCTGCTGGCCCTTCGCCTGTGGCGGCGGCTGCTGCGCGTGCGCCCTATGCGCCCCAGCAACCGCTGCAGGCCGTCAACCGTCTCCAGCACTTTTCTTCGGGCGTGATGGCCCAGAGCCCCGCGTTTCTTTCTTCCCTGAACCAACCATCTTTTGCAGGCACCCAACCATTCTCACAATTCAATCACTCTTCCCCTTCTTTTTCGTACGCTCCTCAAACCGCAGCTGCCACCACAGCTACCACCACCACGATGCCTCACATTCCCCCTTCTTCGCTGCTTGACGGCAACGCTCCCAGCGGCATCGCTGGCCTCACCGAGGCCGAGCTGGAGGCCCGTTTTGCCGAGGCCGAGTCCAATTTTGATTTCCAAAACGAGATGGACGCCTGGATGCAGGAGCATGGCCCCACGGCCGAAGAGCGTGGTGAGACCCAGACGGAGGACGTCGACGCCATCCTCGAGTCCCTCGCGGATGAGCTCGACGCCCAGCGTCTGGCCGAATCGGCCGAGGCTGCTGCGACGACGGATGCTGCTGCGGCTGACGAGACTGCCGCTGCTGAGCAAGCCGAGCAAGCCGAGCAGGACCTCGCGCGTGACCAAGACGACCTGGCCCGCACGGCGGGCCAGATTGTGCACACGCTGGACGCGCACCCCAGCACCAAGTTCCAGGAGTCGTCCTTTATGCGGCTCATGAAGCGGATCCAAACCCGCGAGGTCACCGTCCTGGGCGACAATCTGGTCGACGAGGCCACGGGGCAGCCCATTGAGCAGCCTACCAACGCCGAGACGGCTCCTGCTACGGCAACCACCACGACCACCACCGACCCGGCACAGGAGTCGGAGACCACCAACAGCGCCACGGCCTAGATGGCTCGCGCGCCCAACGCGGCTCTCTCACGCTCTGACGACACGGCCGACACGGCCGACACGGCCGATTCGCCGACGCTCGTCGCCACGCCTACCGCAGCGGCCTATTCTGCAGGCCCGGTGGTCCTTACCGAAGCCTTGGTCCGGGCCTACATGGCCATGGCGGTCCGCGACGAGCAGGCCGGCCGACCTGTTCGACCCATTGGAGTTGTCCTGGCCGAATCGCCGGCCCTTTGCCAGATTCAGCTGCAGACGCAGACGCAGCCGGAGGACCAGCAGGCCTACGAGACCGCCGGGCCCGGTGTCGAACCATCGACTGCTGCCAGCGCCAGCGCCAGCGCCAGCGCCAGTGCCAGCGCCCGCATCAGCACCAACACCAGACGCAGAGCCCGCACCCGCCGTGCCAAGCGCAACAAAGCGGCCCGCACATTCACCGCCAACCTCTGAGCTGGCCGTGGCCCGCCCGTCTCCTGTCCTCTCGTCCCATCGTTCTGCGCGTGGACACGCGTTTTGACATCGTTTGTTGAGCCTCCGCTTCTCACGGGCAAGACGATGTTGTTTCTCGCCATCCTCGTCTCGCAGTGGCAACGCTGTTGAAGCTTGTCTTTGTTCTATTTGTTTCTTTGTTCCTTTTGTTTGTCGCATAGTTGTTGCATAGTTTCTGCATCGTTTCCACCGTTGCATGGTGCCGCATAGCTGGCGGCTGCGTTGCGCATTCTGCGTTGTGCATTCTGATTCTGTTGTCGAGTCGTTGTGTGTTGTCGTTTTTATTTGCATCCTCATTTCACGCATGTTGCATGGATGATACCCAAGAGAAGACCGAGGGAGAAGAGGGAAAAGATGGAGGAGACGGAGGACAGGAACGAGTGGTAAACAAAAGACCCGGGTATGGGCAAAGAAGTCGTCGAGGCCAGTCGTGTCTCTATATGTTTGCAATTTTCAAATCCAAGGCTTGTGCCTTTCTTTCTACCCTGGCTTGCCCACAACGCATAGCAAACGTATTGTGCCATTCAATGTGTACCTGGTATCCCATTCAGCGAGCAATACCGATCCCATGTTGGAGTCTCGGGAGGCTGACCCATTCTGCTTTTGTTCTTGGTAGCGAGACACCTCCAAGCAGGTACCCGGTCCGAGTCTTGCATGGTATTTGTTCGGTACGTGCTGCGTACTTGTGTCACGTCTCGCGACATCTGTGATACATCTACTACGTCTCGAAGGAGAAGCAAGTTGCATGAGTGGCAGCATTCAGAGTTTGGCCCGAGTGTTGGATCCATCCCTTCAGTATATTCACTACAATAGCGCGCCGAGGACGCCAAAGGCGGAAGACAGAGGACAGATAGAGGCCTGCCGCCAGCGAACAGCCGCTGCACCGCCTGGCAGCCAGCCTGGCAGTCGGCCTGGAACGTCAACCAGTGCTGTCATTTTGGTATTGTCTCTGGGCCACGTTGGAGGAAGGTGGCGAGGAGGATGGAAGTACAAAGGACCTACCAGAACTACAACAGAAAAGCTGAAATGGCTTATACTGCTTTTTTCGGTTGGTCTATAGAGGCCATCATATATGGTAGACAAATCCAGCTTCAGCCTTACAACGTTGAATCTAACGACGTATTCATAGGAGAGCCAAATCAGGCACACAAATAGCTACGAGTCACCACTGACACTGGAAGGCCTGTGTTCTGAGTTCTACAGACATGATATATGCGCGTCATAATGTTGATTTCGAAAAGATACATGGTTTTCTGCAGAAAGTAAAACAGGGTCGACCCGAGACTCTGGTGCGCACGCAAACGCCCGTCATGGCAGCGCTCGCATGTGTATATATTATTTTACAGGGGTCGAAACGAAGGCGCGTCACAAAACGGAACGTGAAATGGAGCATGGACGATACCATGCCAAAGATCTCTGACCCCGGCAAGGGTAGACCAGTAAAGATCACCGCTGGCCGACAGTCAAGCACTCGTCGGCGTTGCCGTTTAGTCGTCGTCGTCGTCGCCGAAACCGGGGAAGATGGGGGGCCCGACGGGTGTCGGGAACGGGTGCGGGATGCCGGTGCCCTTGCCCTTGCTATCGATGGGGAAAATAGTGTTAGAAAAGATTTTCGACGAGCCATGTAACTTGACCATGGTCAAGGAGACAAGACAAAGTCAACTTACCCCTCGCCCTCCGTGACGGTCACAGTCACAGTCGGCTCGGGAGTCGCAGGCGGCGCGGCCTTGGACGTGGTCGAGGGCTTCACCGTCACCGTCACGGTGTGGGTTGGCTTCTTGTGCGGAGCTGAGACGATCGGGGGAAGTGGGTGCGTGGCGGTCTCGTGGGGGGCGCTCACGGCTTCTATGTGTTAGCCCATTGCCGCTACCATTTTGTCTTGTTACGTCGCATAGTCTAGCGTCATTTTGGGCAAGAACTTACAAGTGGGAGCCGGCTTGCCCTTGTCCTTTCCGGTGGGGGTAGGCTCCGGCTTCACAGGAACGGGAGCGGGCTCAGACTTGCTGGGGGCGGGAGCCGGCTGGGACTTGCTAGGAGCCGGAGCGGGCTGAGACTTGCTAGGAGCGGGAGCAGGCGCAGACTTGCTGGGGGCGGGAGCGGGCTCGGACTTGCTCGGGGCCGGAGCAGGCTGAGATTTTCCCGGAGCAGGAGCAGGCTCCGACTTGCTAGGGACGGGAGCCGGCTGAGACTTGCTGGGGGCCGGAGCAGGCTCCGACTTGCCTGGGGCGGGAGCGGGCTGGGACTTGCTGGGAGCCGGAGCGGGCTGCGACTTGCTCGGAACGGGGGCAGGCTGGGACTTGCCAGGGGCAGGAACAGGCTCCGACGTGCCCGGAGCAGGGGCAGGCTGCGACTTGGCTATATATATGTATTAGACGGAACAAAACCCACAATCCTTTGTACGCCGATACACAACTTACGAGGAGCAGGAAGAGGTGTGGGCGTGTGGCCAACCGGCTTAGTGGTCGTCTTGGCGGGCGGGACGGCACCGGTAGGCGCGCCCTTGCCCTTGCCCGTGCCCTTGCCCTTGCCAGGCGTGGGGGCCGGCGTAGGCTCATCACCGTCATCGTCGCCATCGTCGTCGTCACCCCAGCCTCCACCCCAGCCCCACTGGCGGCGGCGCGGGCGCTCGTGGTGCTTGCGGTGGTGCTTCTTCCGGTGCTTCTCAGCCTCCTCGTCGTTGCGGAGGGCCAGCTACAGGAGCGATATCGTTAGATGTCTGTCTTGATTTGTAGGGAAGAGTATGGAGTTTTGGGAGTCTTGGCTTCCCTGACGTACAGGCGAAACGGGAGTACCAGCAACGGGGACGGCCAGAATGGCAATGGCACCCTATCACAACCGGTCAGTCTGGAAATCAACAATATATCGACGATGTAATGGCATGTGTGCGTACAGCAGCGCGTCTGGCAGCCTCACCGGGCATCTGGAGACCAGACACCGTCGAGGTGGCCAGCAGGCCAGTGATGGCCAGCTGCGCGAACGAAGGAAGCTGCATATTGGCAAACTTTGGCAATAATTCGATTGTTCTGGCACGATTGTCGTACGTAGATGCCGTAAGACGCCGCGTGGTTGAGAAAGCTGAAGGTCAGAGATAAAGTAATGGTAGGGAGACGGCTGATGATTGTTTTTATATACCACGCAAAGCGCGATCACAACGCACCTGGGTCAGGTCCGGCTCGGTTTGTTCTGTGTTTGCAGCTGCTGTCGTTCTTCCGTCAAAAGAGACTTTCTTGGTATGGAGGGGTGGGGAGAGGAACGGGTGATGTGCCATATACGGGCCGTTCTAGAAATTCATAGAAAGTTGTATTTTTTAAATACCCATCTCGGTACCTGTCTGGAAGAAACGTGGACTGTCCCCGTGTCTCCGGCCGCCCTCGCCATTGTCGCTCGGCATGGCAAATGTCTCTTCGCAGAGCAAATTAGTCAAAGTCTAAATCGGCCCAATATGGATAAACTGGAAGTTTACCGTCGTCGAAAGGCAATCACGTCTTGAGGTTTGGTTGATTGCAGAGCATGGGAGAGGAAGGTCATGGCGTAGAAAGGTACGGCGAGGTATATTGCAATCAGGATATGTCGTGATACTGTAAACAGGACGAAGTCAGTAGTCCATAGTAAAATGAAGCGCGAAGCCAGGAGGTGACGCACAGCATACAGCAGAGCACGATTTGTGTACACTTATGGGATAAATAAACTACCACAGTCCGTCAACTATGAGGGCTGTGCTTCCATATCTACACCGCCTTGGCAAGATGCACCAGCAGGACGATGAATGTCGACATTGTCGGAACCGAGAGGTGACATTCACGACGGCAAACTCGTCACTTGGGAGAATCGGATTCAGTCTGCAGTCGGAGGAGAAGCGACGTGTTCCCTCGTATTGCGTAGTTGACTATTGCTTCCTCCTCGAGCTCTCCATATGTGAGTAGTCAACACCTGTGCTGCTGGACGACAGACGTGTTTTGGATCAGCGTCGACTGTAGTCGAGACGGCCGCATCAGGTATTGAGGCTGTGGTGTCTGCGTCTTGGTTGGCCCGAAGTCGATGAGCCAGGGGACATGCGAAGCATTTGGTCGCCCATGGCGTATGGTCTCGCCGGATAATAGTGGAGAGAGAAACCTTTTCTTTTCATATCGCGGGAAGGTCCATTTTGCCGAGAGATGGTTCTTTGCAGATGAACAGAAATTAGAAGCTGCGAGAGTCGAGGTCGTCAGTGACACTGTCTGCGGAAATAGAATACCAGGCGAGAATGGCTGGCGAAGAGCAAAAACGCGGGTACCTGAAGCTGGGACCGGAGGATAAAAGCAAGCTGTCCGCCCGTCCCGTAACATCACCAGATATTGACGCGGCATTTCAGGGTCACTGTGTGCGCTCGAGGCGTCGTCCATTACCGGGTCTTGGCGGGTCTAAATAACCATATGGGTATAGAGTGAGTGTGCAAAGAGGCGAAGAATGGCGAAAGATGGCGAGAACGTGTTGCACTGTCACGGTATGTCGTAGAAGCAGATGATTGGAGGTGTTGTCTATTTCGGGTGCAAAATGAAGGCCAAACAAAAAGGGGGAAAAGGAGAAAGGAGATGCGAGGTAGCTTCGCCGATAGGTAGGATACCACGGGAAAGCACGAAGGGATGTTCACACTGTCGTGCTACTTCCCAAAGCGGATTCTACACGAAAGTCGCTCCTGCCCTTTGTTTTGTTTTGGGACAGCTTGCATCGCTCCTTCCCGTTAAGAGAGGACCTATCATGGTCCCCCGAGAAAGGAAACGAGAGAGGGGTTTCTCGTTTTATTTTCTTGAGAATATCTCGAGCTCTAACATTGGGCAAATATGCAGACTGCCTCGAACATAAATGGCCCTGTTGCTGTGTTTTACCGGACGAACGCAAGGCGACAATAAGCTTTTTCCTGGGCAAAAATCCCGGCCGGAAGTCAGGTATATGCTTGACTACGTGCTATATTGACCTCACACAGGTCCCTTGGCACACAATACAATAGATAGAACTCCAGGTATTCTATCGAGCTCCTCACTCTTTGTTCACTGGTCACACGAAATTCCAGAGATATGGTGTGCGTTGATCTACAGTGAATGACGATTTACAGTCACTGCCCACGTTCGCGAAGAGAACATGAGTGGAGAATTCACCATCGACCTGAATTTGATTCAATTTCTCAAACACTTTTGCTTCCCGTTATCATATACATATATTATTGTTACTTTGTGGCAGTTGAGGGGTTTCCATTGGCACACCACATCCTTGTTGCGGCTTGTTTACTTTGTGGTGGGTATGTAAGGGGGGCATGCATGCAGGTGGACACGCAAACTAACTGACATTTAATATTGAACAACTTACAAAAAAAAAGATTCACCCATATAACCCACATATCCAAATGCAAGTACGCGCTAATACTGTGGACCAGACATGCACATTATAGAGTGCCTATTTTTGGGGCCCGGCTGCGGTTGAACTCGATCGAATCTTGAGGATGTACGCCCTCAACCCTAATATATATTGAAAAGAACCACATGGAAGCCGAGCCATTTTTCTCGCCAGCACTTTCCTTCTCTCGGTATTGACCACAAAGGTATACATTGAAGGATGTCGGCCCCAAACAACACGACACTTACGGGTAAGGAGAACAGGGGCCAAAAGGGGACGAGGGAAAGGGGACGTCGAGGGATAATAGGAAAAAATACTGCTTTCGACGTATACGTATCTTCCCGCCTTTTATTTTTATTTTCCCGGAAATGGAGGTGGCTAGTCGTGAAGAGCAAAAATCAGGGACGTAAATCGAGTCAAGTACAGAGGACGACCGCAACGGAGCAAGGAATAGAGTCAGTTTGCATGTAATAATGCTAAGTTAACGGTTTTCTTTAAGTAGACATCAACGGTTAAAAAATGTATTTTCCGTTTCGAGTAGCCCCATTATCCCACGTGTGCTTCATAATACATACAAGCGAAGTAAGCAAAGAAGAAAAAGAATCAATAGGCCCCAGTTTACCAAAGTAACCAAAGAGATAATAGTAAAAACGCCATGCTGAATGATGGTGGACGATCAGAAACAGATAGTGAAAGGCAACTATATGACATATGAAAGACGCAAGATGCCGCGAGAATAACAAAAAAAAATGACAAATGAAAACAGGAGAGCGTAGCCTGCACGACAAGAGGTGAGATAGTGTTACAAGATGGTTTGGCGGTTTCTTTGAAAATAGTTGGGCTGTGTGTGAGGTTAGGAAGGTATTTTGCCAAGCAGCGCCGGTCTTGGCTGACCTCGACGTTTTCGCTGTATGAGTAACGACGGAGCCAAAGTTTGGAGAGACAGCAGGTATCCACCATAAAAACAAAACCAGTTAATGTGCCACGCCGTTTCCGCCACCGCCATTGCCGAGGCGTTTGAACCAATGGCCCAGGCGCTTCCAGCGCGCACCGCCGCTATTGCTGCCCTTTTCCAAGAAGGAGTCGGGTCGCTGATGCCAGGCCATGCCGTTGGGGTTGTGGCGATGAGCGGCCATTGGTGATGCGCTCAGGTCAACAGGGCCATGGTGCTGCATCATCGCCAGGTGGTCGGGGTGGGCCGCATCGGTAAAATCATCCGGCATAGCATGGGCCAGAGGATTCGAGGCATAGTAGGCCGAGACAGACCGGCCGCCGCGAGGTAAGGCCTGGATTTGCTGCAGATCGGGCAAAGTGTACGACGAGACTGGCGCAGCAGCTATGGACGAAGTCGCTGTGGTGGTCCTCGACGACATGCTGAGCTGCTGTGAGTTCTGCTGTTGTTGGTACAGAGACGATGGCACGGGGGAGATCTCCTCGACCATGACCTCGGGTGTAGCAGGTGCCTCGGGCGGCGAGGGGGACGACTGGAACTTGGAGGACACCTTGGACGAGAACTCGCCGCTCAGTCGCGAGAAGGCCCGGCTCCGGCGGCGCGGGGCAATGAGAGCCGCCGGCGGCCGCTCCGAGTCGCTTGTGTCGGACAGTTGCATCTGTTTTCGGCGCTGGATGTAGGCAGCGCCCGTGCTGGATGCCTTTCGTGGAAAGACGGGCGTGCGCCCGAGGGCCTTGGGTGACACGGACGGTGATACGTCGCGCTCGGGGATGTCGATGGAGGGCAGTGTGGCCGACCGTGTCTTGTAGCGTGCAGACAAACGGCGGCCGCGCTTGAAGGTGTCATCGCTGGCGTTGGCAGCATCGCCAGCCGAAGAGTCAGGCACAAAGCGGACACTGCCGGTAGCACTCTTGAGGCCGGAGGCATTGCTTGTCCCGGGGAAGGGACAGTGTCCCCCTACGGTCTGGCCCCAACCACACTGGAGAGCCACCCAGACAGCGCTGATCGAAATAAAAGTTTTCAGGGCGGGATCGACGGGAAGCGTGGTTCGTGCTTTGGCGTTGGAGAGCATGGAGGGGGCAATAGATGACTGGCCGGCATCTTCGTCGTGCGAGAGCTCTTCGTCGTGGCTGTTGTCAGCGTCGTGGGAGGCCGGAGATGGAGTCCAGGCACGCGAGGGCGGGTATCTGCTGGCCGAAGGCGAGACCGTGGTGTAAGTATCGAGAATCTCGAGAGTCGTTCGCGTCAGGGTGCCTAGGATAGGGTGCCGTCTCGATTGCGGGTCGATAATACTGAACGTGAATTTGCAGTCGTGTTCGGCAGTGGCTGCATGGTCGTCGGGCCCGGCTGTGGTGCCTTTTGCGTCAACGACCGACGGCGGCTTGGACATGTTGCGGCTCACCCAGCGGGCGGTGGTCGTGTTGCCGTGTTCGTCTACGCGGACAAAGTCAAAAGAGCCGGTAGGCAGCGCCTTTGTCGTCCAGACAGAGCCGTCTTCGAGTGCAATCTCGGACTGGTCGCCGCGGCGCAGGGGACTCAACACAGCAAGTAGAGCTCTGTGGTCGAAACTGTCGTTCTCGTCGTCGCTCTCGGAGCCGATCAGACGGGAGTCGTAGTCTTCGCTCTGGACGAGGATAGTGTCGTGCAGTCCCAGCTCGCCGTTGATACCAAAAAGGCGTGGGAACCGTTTCGAGAACCGCGGCGCGGCAACATTGCCAGCAAGCAGCGAAGACGGGTAGACGTCGATGACGGGTCGTGGGCGGCGGTCGGCCGAGAGCTGTTGCATTTGCATAAGCAGCGTCGGGCGGAGGCGCTTGAGAATGTGCTTCTTCGTGCTCAGTTTTGGAGCCGGGTGGGCGAGCATGAACGTAGTGCTCTTGCGGGGCGTTCGTCGGCGGCGGCTGGGCTTGGAGGACGCGGCGGAGCTGGGCGCCGGGTCGCTGGCATAGCTTGCCTCCGAGGCCGAGAACGAGGCCTCATCTTCGCTCATAGGTTCCGGCGCCCTGGGCAGGCGGACCCGGGGCCGGGATGGTGCTGGTAATCTCGGAGAGTTTGTGGAGAGAGAGCGGGTGATGGGCACGGCTTCTACGACTGGAGGGTCGTGGAACCGGACCACGGGCTCGGGCGAGAGCGGCCGGTCACTCGTGAGAAGGCCTTCAGAGACGTGCCGTAGGTGCGGCTTGGGACGGAGCGGTCGAGCCGGGCGAATGCCATCCGAGAAGGTGCTGGAGCGGACAATGGATGCTGGTGATGAGGTGGCGGAGGCGTTGAGACTAGGAACGGCCGTTGCAGCAGACGAAGTGACGGAAGTGTGGGAGAAGGCAGAGGTAGAGGCAGAGGAAGAAAGTGCAGAGGATGCCGATGCAGACGACGACGCGGAGTTGGGAGAGGCAAAGGCCGACCGCAGCAGACGATTTCGTCTCGGGTCCGGCAAGAGTTGTTGATTTAGAGGGCGGTTTGGTCGATTCGAGAACTCATGGCCATGAAGGCCGGCGCCCGAATGGAGGAACATGACGACTTATAATAAGAGGCATGCGAGGCGACCGGACAGACCGACCGGTCCTGGGGGGGTTGGGAGAGCAGAATAAAATAAAATAAAAATAAAAATATAAAGAATTAGTGAGAGGAAACCAGAGAGGTGGAAAGAGACGGAACAAGAGGTGTGTAGAGAAAAAGGTCGGATGAGGACGGCGGTGGTTGTAGTAACGAGGTGGGACAGGGCTAGGATGCCATATGACGAGGCAAGTGGAGTGCACCAAGAGGAACCCACCCCAGAAGGCCTGGTTCGAAGAAAGGGCTGAAAAGGTCTGTAAGTAGAGACACTAGAGCCCAGGCACAGATTTCAGTCCGCCGACGGAGCTCGTCGGATTTCGCGCCGGGGTGATAGAGGCTCCGTGTCGTGCGTCTGGAAGAGGGTCCAGGAGGTTGGCGGTGAAAGCAGGAGACGGGCGGACGCACAGAGCATGAGATAAACGTCTGCAAGAAGGAGAATGGGAGGTTCGAGTAAGGAGCGAGAAACTGTAGGAAGCGCCGGGATCCCAAACTCGACAACCCAGGAAGTAGAGAGGAAGAAAGGAAACAGAAAGGTACGTAGCGAACAGAGAACAGGATGAGCACAGAACACGAAGACAAAGGCACAGAAAGAGTGCCGATAAAGTGGGCAACACTCTGTCAGACGAGAGCTGAGAAGCAATGACAAGCGTCGATGTGGTCTCTGATCAGACGCGTAGAGAGAAATTAGGACTGGATGAAGCCAAGCCCGCTGTTTTCTCACTGGTCGTGTGGGCTGGAATGACGCCTGATCTGGCGTTGTGATGGTGTGGAGCAGGGGGGCCTTTCGAGGAGCAGTGAAGATCAGAAGGAAAGCCGGAAATAGGGGTCGCGGCGGCTTGGCTTGACGCTTTACGTGGTAAGGATATGAAGAAGAGAGAATATCCATACTATGCGCAGATGGAACGTGTTTCTTGTCGATCTTGCGGCAGCGGCAGCAAAATCAACAAACAAGTGCCGCGAAACGAGAAACGAGGAACGCGGAACGAGACACGAGACACGAGACACGATAAACGAATAACGAATAACGACAAACGAGACGCCGAGGAAACCAGAGCATGAAGAAACGCGAGTGGCGACTCGAAATATCGACCAAAGCCGTTGCCAAAAGTCAGCAGCGTGGAAGAATGGAGAAACGGGAGAAGGGAGACAAAAGGTGAGGTGAGGCGGCGAGCCAGGAGAAAAGCAAAGAGGTAAGCACAGGCACTCCATACGTCGTAGAGTGGAGGAAGGCGCGGCTCTCATAAGGTCGATGCAGGTTGGCCGGCAAGGAAGGAGCAGGGGTGCAAAGGGGGGTGGTGTGAAGAAAGACGGGAAAGAGTGCCCCAGGGCAAGCTAAAAGGAGAAAGAGTGACCCACGGCGCGAGCCCAGTAGCGACTGCCAAGACACGAAGCTTACAGCCAAAAGGCTGGTGGAAGGCAAGAGGTGGAGTGGAGGCGAGAGAGTCGTACTGGGAAGGAACGGTGAGCGGCTTGCTCGGAAGTTTTCCTCTCCGCCAGGCGAGGAGGCGATTTGCCAGTGAGCAGATTCGATCTCACGGCAGAATTGCACGAAAATTGACTCCAAAAGACTGGAAGCGGACAGCGTGCTCCATACGGCGACACTCTTTGTGTCATGGGGTTGACGGGAACCCACGAATGTGGGAACACGTCCACTCTTCGTGCGTCTTCTCAACGCCTCTTTTTCACAGTACTCCGTACATCCATAAACCCATAAATCCACGGGCAAGACGTCGAGACGTCAATACGTCAAGCCGTTAAAAAGACACATCCTGCAACGTATGCGGAGGACGGGGTCCGCGCGTTAGTGGTCTTATGGGCTGCATGTTAGCCTGCCCGTTTAGTACTCGATAGTGAGCTGAGCATGCTTCGTATGCGCGCGTTGCTGGGGGAGGTGCAGGTCAGCGGTGATGACTGGTTTGGGCAATTTAGATTACGCCCCCATGCAAGGGAAAAGGTCGACCAACATGGAGGGTCTGAAGAAGGTGGGCTTATCTGGAACAGGACACTGGGACGGAGCATCTGACATCAGGAAAAAAGGGTACACAAAACGTCAATTGGGCGGCGACACAAGGAAACACAGCATCACAAGAAACCTGCAAATCTTGTGAGACGGAGTCTCGATCGACTCTCCATTGGTGCCCTCGAACTCGGCTGCCGAGCCACTTGCACGCGACGGTGTCCTTTGTCCGTTGCGTTCCGCCGCCACGGCGAGACGAGTCAGATTGCCAATTGCCTCTTTGTCGAGCGTCGCCTGACAACCTAAAACGCCCTCAAAAACGCCCCGAGAACGCCCGGAGCCGGAGCGACAACCCGAGTGGTTGTAAGATACAATACAGCGCAATACATAGCGACCTGTGACCGAAGTATCTTTGCTCTCACAGCGTTATGCTCATGGCTGAGACCTGCTGCTCGAGAAAGCCCAAGGACTGGACAACGCCAATTAAAAACGGGGCAACTTTCAAACGATCTGACATAAGGGCCAGCGGAGTGTTTACGATGTAAGTGATTCGTGTGGCGTGCGGCTTTGAAAGGCATGCTTTGACGCCGATTGTTCCCGCCGAAACGGCGGACGCGTTGGTCACAGATTCGTCTTGATATACCCCATAGTAAAATGCTGAATCATTCTTGCTCGCTTTCGCCGTCGTAGTTCTTTCACCAGCCACATTCGATATTATTCGCAACTGTTACTTCCTTCCGCTTCTGGAACATTAAGCATCTTACTGTAAAAACTGTAGTGCGGGGGTGGAAACAGTGTAAATAGGGGGTTGCCATGTATTTATGGCAGTTGGTACAGTTTTCCCCATCCGCGTTGGTGAATCGGATCCTCGTACATCCTCTCAGTTTTGGTCCTGTCCATGCCCGCAACGCTTTGATGTGCATTGATCTATTGGTCAACGAAACACGAGACATTTTAAATGGCTTCTGAACAAGGCGAAAGTAGTCATGACCCAGCGGTCGGCGAAGTCGACGCTCCAGCAGCTCCGCACATTGCCGCTGAGATCTATAACACGGATCGCTTTGGCGAGTTGTATTATGGGTCGCGCAGGCCACACGCCAAGAACATCGGCCTAGCTGCCAGGCATCTCGTCGGCCTGTTTCAGCAGCATCAGATCCCCTTTGCCTTTATCGGCGGCTGGGCCATCCATTTGCGTGGTGGATCTCGAGAAACAGAGGATGTTGACATGGCGGTCGGAACCTCAATGGACTACTTGAAAGCAGTTCTCCTAACCGATGAACGGTAGGTGGTTTCCTACTAGCATCCTGCTTCGTTTCTCACTCCCTAATGCTGCTCCAGTCTGTGCGTTCCACTCGTACACGGAACTACTTGCTTGCAAATCTTTATCCACACGGGTGGTCCCTGGGATCTTGACTTCCCTAACATTAATTACTACCCGATTAGTGCCGACATTGTCATCAATGGTATTACAATCCAAATGTCTTTTGGCTACATTATAATTATTGGTGAAGTGGAACTTCCGTGGCTAATAATAGTATTCGTTCAACAGGAAACTTGGGCACACCGCCGAATCTTCCATATGGCACCGAAGTCATGGCACCTGTGCCGGTGACGACGCAAGGCACCACACCGGTGCCTCTCATCGACATCTACTACCAAGTTGTTGCAAAACTGGGTGCTCATTACTCCCGTAGGGTAAGCGGTGGCACAAATGACCTTCTCGATCTCGAGTTCCTCATCCTCAAGTATGGTGGCATCATCTGGGGATTCCAACATGTGTTAAATTGGGAACACCGGCTCGCGTTCCTTACCGACTACTCAGCCATGGACGTCGCACAAGAGAACGTGCAGTATGTCCAGAATGCTCTTGGCATCCTTCTGGAGGATGAGAGCGAGCAGAATGCATCAGCTGGGGGGCAATGAGAGTGTGACGAGAGCTGCCAGCCTTGGCCGCAAAACGGTGTCTAATTAGTCACGTTCTGTTTCTAGCGGGAGTCCTTTGTGTTTTGTTCCTGTGCGTCATTTCATTTTTACTAACTATCCGTCGAGTGCATTTGAAAGTATACCTGTATGCCTGTAACATATGCTTCACAAGGAACTTTAGCAACTAATGCTGTCTTCTTCCCATGGGTTCGGTGTGTTATGCAGCCGAAACCGCGTCGAGAACAGCTCGGGCGGCCGCTTCCAACCCCGGCGAGCACCCTTGTTGCGTACCGTCTTTTCCCACAAATCCCGCCGGAGAAGCGGCGCTCCAGAAGCGCTGCCGTAGGTTGGGATTTGGCGGGCATTGGCGGCACGAATCTGCTGGTTCTTCCACGCAGACCACTCCAGGTCGATCGTACCGTCCAGATGCAGATGTTCGTCTCCCCACTCCTCCGATACATCGGAGCCGTCCACGCAGTCCACAAAGTCGACCATGTTGTGGGTGTCGAGTAGGCTCTGGAGATACACATCCAGTTTCGGGTAGGGTAGGCCACGGGGGCTGCGCCAAAAATTCGACGGGTCGCAGTCGATGTGCACATCCTGCGCCGGCAGGAGCTGCAGGTAGAAGTTGATACCCACCAGCTTGAGACGCGGGTAGGTGTGGCTGAGGGAGCCACCTGGCTTTGGAACCGGATGGGGCAGCACAGTCATAAAGAGCGGGGCCGTTACCTGTTCCTTTCTATCAACTTTCACGTCCCCGTTCTCTGTTCCTTCTTCGGTCGTTTTCGTCTGAGCAAGGAGGGTTTCTGCTGCTACGTCGAGCTTATCCGTTGGTACACAAAGCTCCCAGTCCTTGTGCGGGTTAGCAAATATGTCTATATATATATATATTTTCCTCCCGCCACATTAGTCAATAATACGCACATGTCGCACGCGACCGGCGCCATAAAACATCAAAGCCGACACACCCACGTAACAACACGGTATGCCTGCCGCCTCCAACGTGCGTGTCACTTCGAGTGCTTCTACTGTTCCGTGACCATTACACGAAGCCATCTTGTCGTCGGGGAAGAACGGTACGCTGTGCGTCATCTGGAACTTGTTGGCTTGGAAGTTGCGGATGAACTCCGGAATCTCGGACGCGTCCGGTGGTTTCCAGTCGGGTGGCAGTGGTTTCGGCACCGGCACCACAGGTATCGGCGGTACCACGTGCGTTCGCACGGGTTTTTCCTGAGCCGGTTGTTTTGTCACGTTCTCCATCGCTGTTGAGTCGAAGTACAAGTTTGGGAATGAAAAGGTTGCAGGGCGGCGAGGAGGGGAAATGTACAAAGCCGGGACACAAGGACATCGGTTTTCACCGATACTAAGAATAGGCTCGGGAAACGCCACATGATGTCACGTGTGAGGCCAGCAGTCGCAACAGAATATTCAGTCACGTGAACAATAGTCATTAGTACGATGAAATGGACATTCGAGGCAACGGTACCCAATTTCGTCATTTTGTCTGTTCGATTTTGTTCCGAGACTGGAATTGCAAAGTCTCAGCGTAGCGTGGGGCCATACTCCGTCAGCCAGTTTCCGGACATCGGTATTGCATTGCATTCGCTGTATCTCGCCATGCCATATCAAACATGGAAACGAGTTTGTACTCTGCTCTTGCCCTGGCAGATGTCAGGTCAGATCAAAAAGACTGGTTTGGGGGCTCAAGTTGCCAGGCCAGTCCAGCTCACTGTCAGAGGTCAGAGAAGTTGCTGCATGGTCCGGATTCGTCAATGCCGAAGAGAGGTTAGAACGATCAGGAGGCCATGAACGTTGGCCACATTGGCCACACCGGCCACATCCGCCGGCGCGCCAGCTTCTGGGCCAGGGAAACGGGCCCAGACATTGGCTCACCGTCTTCAGGTAATTACAGGCCAAACTGACAAGTTTGTTGAATCAGCAATGGTCCACGCGCACCGTCCAAAACCTGTCCTATCCCACGCTCCGGAACCCGCGGAGTGAACATATGGCAGGCGGTATGCTCGATGCGGTTTGCTGCTGTTGACCCAGCTGTGTCCGATTTTTTTTCTTTTCTTTTTGGCCGTTTCATCGTCTCGGCGGCTTCTTGACTTCGTTTTCGTTTTCCGTTTTTCGCCGTCCATTATGATGAACGGCTAGCAGAATTGACTTTTATTTTGCATAAAAACAATGGGCCTCAATCCCCACATAGTCCCAATGACAGTTGCACAAACGATGGAAAAGAAACGGCTCACACTTCGTCTCGGGCGACAGAATACGATATACGGCGTCCTTCGTACGCATCCCACACGCTTCGCACCGGTCGTACCCTGAATTGTGCATGTGCATGGGCATGTTAGCGCGCGCATCCGGCACCGATCTGGCAAAATTTGGTGTGGCACTTTGCATTTGCTGAGGCACGACGTATTACTCCGTATATTGAAGACGACGATCTGTGGCTTCGGACAACGAGCAGGGCCTAAGGGTGAACGTCTCGTCTGGGCAGATCAAAAACAACAGAACACCGTAAATGGGTCTCGTGATCGTCCCATGCAATGGCTTGGCAGTCGCAGCTCGACCGAGCCTTCCGCGACTGTTTTCGTTGGTCGTCACAGGGAAGGCGCGGCGGATACATTGACAGCAAGCCGGAAAGAACGACGAGAAAGACAAACGATGCTGTATTGAGCAGGCAGTCGCAACAGACATCATCCCTAGCTGAGAGGGTAAAAAAGTATCCCGTGGACCAGCCACATCCCCAGCAACAACTCGGTATCTGCCTCCAACCATGCTCGCGCCCAAATGCCAGTCCCGTCCTCCGTCCGTTCTGGCATTTTGCTCCTTTTTCGACAGTGGGATCCACAGGGGCGCACAGGGGGTCACATGCCTCGGCGCCCGTTAGCCCCCGAAACCCGACGGCGGCGGTCGATTACTGTGCACATTCCAGCGCTGGACGGTTAAAAATGGCAGCGTATCGATTAACGGTAGGTGGGGCCTCCCTGAGTTCACGCCTGATTAGTCGTGCAGAAAGCGCGACACCAGGCGATCAACGACGACGTTCCGCGTTCCAGAAACGAGCCAGCGCTTGCCATTGCTTTGTGGGACGAAGTCAGGGCAGGCAAAACGCTACGGAGGACAGATACACAGAGTACGACAGACCACCCGACAAACTACGGGGCCGCCACCATCGTTGCGGAGGCGCGCCACTCGCGCTTTTCACATATCAAGCCGCTCTTTGTCTTTGACGCGAAGCTAGCTCGACGTGGAGAGTTCCGCCTCCTCGGCCGACCGCGGACCATCGTAGCTCGACGCACAAGCTTGGCTGCGATGCTGCAGAGTCGTCCAAGTACGTAGCGATCCCCATCGACATTCCAGGACAGTCAGGACCAGATGACCAAACCGAGTGGTGTGACTGGCACGGCGCCCAAAGCGGCCGCCTTGCTCGGCCACACGCAGCATCCCTACCGGTCGCTGGCCGTAGTATTTGGCGTCTGGAAGGCGTTTCTGCTGACCATTGCGGTCCTTGCCACGTGGGCCGGGCCGGCCTACGACACATCGGGCGACCTGCTCCAAGTCATCGCCAGCACCAATGGCACGTCGCTGTACACAACCCTGCCCGTCGGCCATGCCATCCCGTCCGGCGGCATCCTGTCCCGCCTGACTAGCTGGGACGCCATCTACTACGTCGAGGCGGCGCGTCGCGGGCGCGCGTATGAGCAGGAGTGGGCGTTTGGCGCCGGCCTGCCCCTGGTCGTGTCCTTTGTCCGCGGGGGCCTGGCCCGTCTCGCGGTCGTGGATGATGCGCCCGTGGCCCTCGTGGCTGTCGCGTACGTGCACGTCGCCCACCTGCTCGCCGTGTTTGTGCTCTACCGCCTCGGCTGCCAGCTCTGGGCAGGCGCCGCCGGCCGCACCACGGCCTTTGTCGCCGCGTGCCTGCACGTGCTGTCGCCGGCGGGCCTGTTTCTGTCGGCGCCCTATGCCGAGAGCAGCTGTGCGCTGTTCTCGTTTGCCGGTTACGCGGCCTTTGCGGCCGCGCGCGCGCAGGGCCTGTCCGTGCAGGGCGACGCCCTGCGCCTGCTGGCCGGCGCGGCCTTTGGCGTGGCGACGCTGTTCCGCAGCAACGGCCTGCTCAACGGCGTCGTGTTTGCCTACGAGGCCGTGCACGGCGCCGTCACGTTCCTGCAGCAGCCGAGCCCCCGGCTGCTCCGCCGGCTCGTCAGCCTTGGCCTGGGCGGCCTGGCCGTGGCGGCCGGGTCGGTCGCGCCGCAGGCCGTGGCCTACGTTGCGTTCTGCATGGAGCCGTCGGGGGTGCCGGGCGAGGACCGCCGGCCGTGGTGTGCGCAGCGTCTGCCCAGCATCTACAATTTTGTGCAGGACCACTACTGGTAAGAAGCTGTCGTACATATTTCTTTTTTTCTTTTTGAATTTCTACTGACACCCGCCATCTCAGGGGCTCTGGGCGGCCGTTCCAGTACTGGACACTCTCGAACCTGCCGCTGTTCTTGCTCGCAGCGCCGATGCTCTTCATTATGGCCCGCTCGGGTCTGGACCTGTGGCAGGCGGCGAGCAAAGCGACGAACGACGCCGACAGGAAGCAAGCGGTTGACGGCGCACTCGCCCCTCACCTAGCCCCGCTCCTCCAGTCCATGGCCGCCTCCCAGCTGCTGCTCGCGTTCATGGCGTTCACCAGCTACCATGTCCAGATCGTGTCGCGGCTGTCGACAGCGTACCCGGTGTGGTACTGGTGGCTGGCGCAGGGCCTGCAGGGCCTCGGGGGCGGCCCGCGGTCGAAGCTGGCCGGCAGACTTGTCGTCTTTATCGTCATGTACGCGTCGATACAGGGCGTGCTGTTTGCATCGTTCCTACCGCCAGCATAGACGAGGAGGGCGCGGACACGAATACGGTTAGCATGGCAAAGGAAAGCGGATGGAACAAAATAGATGCAAAACAGATGTCTGGCCGACACCGGCCCACTGTATTGATAGGAGAGAACATAGAACATACTGTAGGATAAAAATGCAGTACTGTCGCCATCGCTGTCTAGAGTAGCCTAATGTGCTCACTGTCTGACCTTGGTCTCGGCCTCGCCTACAGGTCCTCTCAGACTCGACTCGAGTTTGGCCTCAAGACGGCTCTCCATGCAAGCAAACTGACTCGCCAACAGCAAACGCCGAGTGGGGCATGTGGCCGCTCCCTCGACAGCTGCACTTTCCCTGTTATTGTTGTGTTGGATGCAGCTGTGTAGATGGCCCCAAAGGGAAGGCACGACCGTGCGACTCGACAAGAGGTCTACCTCTCCCCCTTCCATTTTAAGAATATAGCTGGTTGGCCAAGCCAGGCCTAATGGGCAGCGGTTCCTGTTATATTTAAGGCCTTTCTCCCTCCTCTCTTCTTTTTCCTCCTCGTTGTCCTCCTCTTCCCTTCTGTCTTCTTTACTCTCTTCATCATACCATCTTCTGGATCATTACACCATATCGGATTCCCTCGATATCACCCGTCCCCCATCTTTCCTGCTTCCTTGTTTCTACACTATTTTCATGACCTATTGTTACCTATCGTCACCTATGATGGTTTTCAATACTAGTCGACCCATCGTGGCGCTGCTCGTTCTGGCGGTGTGCCAAGTTCTTGGACAGTCGAGTTCCGGTGATATGCCAAGCGCCCCGGAGATACGGCTGGGTCGCATGAACTTCAATTTCGACAATCTTGTGGTTGTCGGGTCTAGTCAGTCAGCGGTCCAATGATTTGGCCATTTGTCTTCGCGAGGAACTGGCTGAGGATGTCCCAGCTGTCTGATATAATGTGCTGCGTTCCTTTTGGACAATTCCTATCGGTGGGTTGATTTTGCTTCTCGATGAGACACGCTCGACAAGGTCGAATCGAAAGATCACTACCATAGTGTACATGTTGCTGACAAGGAATAGCACAAGATCATGTTCTTCGAGAATCAAGGAAGGGTGTCCAAGAGACCCAGGGCCAACGCCTCGCAGTATCCATTCTTGAGATATTTGACGCCCTTTTGCGCTATATCACCGGCCCCGGGACCATTGAACCTGGGTGGGGTGCCTTACCCTACGGGAATGTGTGTGTGAGTATCACGGATGACAAGCCAGAGTTTTTTCTCAAATACGACAAAGTACCAACGTCAAGAACGGTCCGGCTAATCGCTGCCTATCATGCTCGACAGACATTTTTAGATGGAAACCACAAAAAGCAGTTACCTGTTTGACATGGTTCCCGGAAGACTTGACAGTATCCGCGTCCCACGTAAAGGGGAAAGTGTGTTGGGCGGTTCCGGTTATGGATCGGGCGGGAGGCTGTCTTAGCACCTCCTGGTGGGCTCGTATCCAGCATCGAGCAAGTGTCACATCAGGCGAGTCAAGACGACCCTTAGAACCAGCCAGGACATGTTTCTCTTTGTTGATGTGGCGTGGGAGAAGGGCAGTGACCGAGTTCCACCCTAGACATATATCATTCTACTCATTCTTCCTTCCCTTTCGTATTATATCACGAACAGCGTCAGAATATGATTTCTTTGCAAGACGCCTTTGATAATTAAGTCTATAGATGCCAATATGCTCTTACCTCGCAAGGGAGGCTATGCGCGAGCTCGGTCGTATCGCAGAACAAATGAAGAAGATGCTAAAAAACCAAAGGTGTTGTGGGTATCATCGTAAATTACAAACAGCCGTTGCACGCCCTTTCTCCTGCGTCCCCTCTCCTCCACATTACTCGTGCCTCGTCTCGTCTCTCCCTTCGGAGGACCCCCCTGTCGTCTCTGCAGGTGCCTGCACGTCCACCGTGGGGATAGCAGCACCGCCAGTGACGCTGCCCGCCACACCGCTGCTCTCTCTCGCCGCCGACGCCGCCGCCGACGCCGCCGCCACCTCCACAGCCGCAGCATCCGCCAGCGCATTCAGGTGCCGGTCGTTGGCCTGCACGGCCCAGCCGCAGCGCACCAGCCAAAAGGCCGCAAAGGGCGGCGTCGTCAGCAGCGCCAGGACGCCGCCGAGAATCAGCTTGAAGACGGGCGGCGCCCACGACGACGGGCCAAACCACCAGTCGCCGTCGGCGCCCCGGGCGCCCACGGCCGTCAGGATGCCAATGGACACCGGCCAGAGGACCACCCACATGAGCACGCCGGCCAGCAGGGCGCGGATCAGCTGGGACACCAGAAAGACCGCCCAGTGCTGCCACGAGCCGATCGCGTACGGCTCGCTGTGCTGCTCGCAGCGGCAGTTTTCGTCGTGCGGCGCCGACAGGGGCCGGCGGAGGTCGTCGTCGCCGTTGTTGTTGTTGTTGTTGCTCTTTTGTGCCTCGGCATCGGTGGCGGCCGGCCGGCGGTCGAGCAGCAGGAACCACCGCACGAGGGCATGGGACGGCTCGGGCCAAAAGCCAATGGGCTGGATGTGGCCGGCGCGCAGGTCGCGGTTGACGAGGACGAGCTCGATGAACCAGGTGAGGACGCACTGGATCAAGATGGTGACGGTGGCGTCGCCGGCGAGGGTGTTGGGGAACTGGAAGAGGCGGATGGGGTGTTTTTCGACGTCGATGGTCTTGTACATGGCTAGACCGTTGTCAGCAAAAGTGGTGGTGCAGGGGTCAATAAAAACAGAGTGACGCGAGCACAGAAAGCAACGTACCGTAGCCAATGGCAAAGTTGATGCCGCCCGAGAGCACAAACGCACCCAGGCCGTCGATGCCGAAAATGTAAAAGGCCTGGTACGGCGTCAGGCGGTCACTGGGCTCGCAGATGGTGAGCTTGGGAACCTTGCGCGTCTTGCGACGGCCCAGATGCCGCCGGCCATGCGCGACGCGGTTGGCCGCCTCCGCGAGGATGCCGTGCGGCGCGAGGTGCTGGCTGGGGTCGTTGGGGTGGTCGGCGGGATCAGCATGGTCGGGATGGCCGGCTGGCGCTGGTGCAATGGTAATGGACGGACGGCCGCTGGCTGGGCCGCTGGCTTGGCCGGCTGGCGGGTGAAGCAGATCCGTCGACGGCCGGGCGGATGTTGTGTTGCGCGCAGCAATGGATGCGCGGAAAGCCGCAGCCGTTGCCGTGTCCAGGTCCACCGACGGCCGTGCCGACGCCAAAGCGGACGGCGCCACGGACGGCGGCATGACGGCCGTGTGGAAGAAGGGGTTCCGATGCCACTTCATGGTGGGCAATGGCAATCGCGTGTGTTAGTTGTGTTGTTTCTTGCCCGTTCTCCAATATAATGTGGAAAGTGTAGCCTGTCGGACTGTCGGTTGCTCGTGATTGTCAGGCGAGGTCAAGATGCCATGGTATCAGTCGTGGAAGATGCAAAACAGAGCGCGAAGTGAGGTTACTTGAAAACAAAACAAAATATACAGACGTCGAAATTGTATGCAACGACGTTCGGAAAGAAATAACAGTCCAGGGGGGAGGACCCCTAAAATGGAGCTGCAGCGAAACGGCAGGCATGTGGTGGGCTGAATAATTTCACTGCCGATCCGCTAACAAGAGCCGCCGACGCCTAGCGGCCTTGTGGATCTAGCAGTGAGTTGCAGTGGCAGTTGCAGTTTCCAATCCTCCGCGTTGAGAGGCGACTCAGCAGGAAGGCGCGACGCCGAGGATTCCGGCGCGGCAAGTCATCGTCTTGGCCCTGGAAGGAGCGATACATGGCCACGACAAGGAGCGTATATACGGCAGGTGCAGATTTGGAAGCTACGCAGAAGGCCAATTGGGCAAGAAAGACACGCCACGCTCGGGTCCATCCGCGTTTCGGCATTGGGTGTTGCCTGGGTGGATTGGCTTGGTTTTGGTTGGCAGATCGCAATGTGATGTACGAATGCTTTCGGTTTGCACATGCTTTTGAGATGCAGCCAATGGCGTTTCATTAAGATGTTTTTGTTTTATTCCGTCGCTACTTTGGACAAGGAAAAAGTACACATAATCACCTCAAAATATATTAACATCAGATAAACGTAAAAGAAAATGAAGGAAATGAAGCAAAGAAAATAAGGAAAAAGGCTGGTCAAGCCATGTGGGAATATCCCAAAAATCATACAGAGTACAAGAAACAAATCAAAAAACGAAGGGAAAAAAATATTGGAAATGAAAATGAAAAGACGAAGAGAAAAAGGAAAAGGCCATCCTTCAGGCCAGAATGTTGGTATCTTGAGCGAATGTCGTGTGGGTAATGCTATTGCACACTCATAAAACGGAATGAGAAAAGGAACAGACATGAAAAATATTGTCAAAGAGTGACAAAAAGGTGGTATATAAAAAGAAACAAGAGAAAAAGGAAAAAACAGAGGAAAAGATGTTATCAACTCGGCCTTTGGCAACCTCGTTGTTGTACTTGTTGAGGGTAAGTGTATTCCCCCCAACATCTGTTTCATATTGCCGTCTCGTCTCTTACAGAGACTCGCCGCTGGACCGGCCACGGAGCCGCGCAAAGCTGCGCTTGATCCGCAGGCTCAGCGACGACGCTTGGTGCTGCAGGCGGCGACCGGCGCGCGAGCCCGAGCCGGACCCGGCCGTGCTCACACTAAACGCACTCTCCGAGCTGCGGCGCGTGGCCGATGTCGCCGTCGTCGCGGGCCGGAACGACGCCAGCGACACGGGGCTGCGTGGCGGCGTCGCCAGAGCAGCCTCGGCACGCTCGGCGCGGAGCAGTGCGGTGGGCGTCGGGCTCGTGCAGCAGGGGCACAGGGGCGTGGCCGTCGGGGCGCGGTGCCACATGTGCGAGGGGCTGACGACGGCCGCCTCAAAGATGGGCACGGCGTCGGCGGCATGCGCCAGGGGACGGTGCCACATGGGCGTCGAGGTGACGACGGGGTCGAGGGACATGAGCTGGCCGCCGGGCTGGGCGGGGCGGTGCCACATGGGCGGCGCGGCGTCAACGGCCGGCTCAGCAAAGAGGAGTGCGCGGGACCACATGGTGAGGACGATGAGGGGTGGGTGAATAGCAGAGAGTAGACAGAGAGTAGACAGATGGAGGACGGAAGAGTGAATGGAGAAATGTATGAGCTGCTGTATTGGAGATATGAGGACAGGTGTGTCTTGGGACAAGAAGGAGTTGATGGCATGAACACCCAAGCAGCAGAACGACCGAGTTATATATGCAAAATATGACTAGATAATGAGAAGCCCTGGTGAGAGCGATGGACAGAACAGACGGCTGGGGGGGGGGGGGGGGGGGCCAAAAAAAACCCCCCAAAAAAAAAAAAATGGCAAACCCAGGCCCCAGATACAATGATAATTGAAAAACCCAAAAAAAAAAAACCACCCACCCCAACCCACCACGA